>OU963904.1:23939820-24149820 GCA_902850365.2 Chilo suppressalis
AGTATCGCTGAGCGAGAATCGCTGAGCGAGTATCGCTGAGCGAGTATCGCAATGCGAGTTTGGCTGAGCGAGTCTTATCTTTAATAACTATTGTCACTCAGCTACAAACGAGTAGAGAGAGTTCTCGCCGGCGACAGTGTGATCATTCAGCTATCAACTATTAATATAAAAAAAGATGGCGCGTAACGGAAAAATGTGACGCGTAACCGAAAAATGTGACGGTAAATTTTTTTCCAACGCCGATAAAGAAGTTTCACTTCAATTTGAAGAAAACGATATACAGTCAAAACCGAATATAACGACATCGTTTATAACGACTTGTCGGTTATAACGACCAATTGGGAAGGTCCCGACCGAAACCCTATATAAACCCTTAAGTAAAAAACCGCCTATAACAACACCGGGTATAGCGAAATACCGCTTAAAACTACTTATAACCAATGAATATTGATAAAGTTCATACCGATATTCGTCGGCTAAAACGACCAAAATTTTACTTGTTCCACCCAAAAAAAAATATACTGTAGGTACTTCCATTTTTTCATAGTAAACTTATTACTTCTTTAGAAAAGTTTACTAGAAAAAAAAATCCACGCCGACCAGGCAGCGGACGGGACTCGAACCCGCATCCTTCGCTATCCGGGCGAATGCACTGACCATTATGCTACCACGGCCCTATTAGCCGCGTCGAAATTTTCCTAGCCTTAAGCTGCAAGGCAGCGCCATCTCTTCGCATTGTAGGTAACCCACAATGTCAAATGAATACTTTTTCAAGTATTAAACATTTGAAAGAAGAAATAGCAATTATAGTTATGATTTTATTTAAGCATTTAACTGCTAGATGTTTAAATCTAAAGAAAAGTTTACTAGAAAAAAAAAATCAGTCGTCAAAAATGGTCAGTGCATTCGCCCGGATAGCGAAGGATGCGGGTTCGAGTCCCGTCCGCTGCCTGGTCCGCGTGGATTTTTTTCTAGTAAACTTTTCTTTAGATTTAAACATCTAGCAGTTAAATGCTTAAAAAATAAATAAATTCATATTTCATATTATTACTTCTTTTTTCGATATTTTATACAAAAACAAGCATATATTCATTATCTATAACCATATATAATACTACATACATATATATGACATAATATGATTACTTTTGTATATTACTTATAACAACTACCGGATATAACGTCCGAAGTTATATGGCCCTTTCAATGTCGTTATATCCGGTTTCCACTGTAATGACTGTTGCATCTTAGCACATTTATGAAAATATGTGTGAAGATTTTTCTTTCGACAGTTTTCTCCACAACTTAAAAAAAATACTTTAACTGGTGGTAGGGAAACAAAATGGACGATTCAAAACAATTGTGATGTGCATCAATTTGAATAAAGAATTTTTGACTATTTAACTTTTAGGTACCATCAGGCGGGCCATTTACCTTTCAACCTAAAAAATAAATAGATATTTCCAACACTCACACCAATTAGCCTAGCCCCAAAGTAAGCACTGTAAGGCTTGTGTTATGGGATGCTAGGGTAACGGATACAATACATATACTGTACATATATAAGTATATTTATATAGAAATACATATTAAACATCCATGACTGGAGTACAGATGCTCTTCATTTATCACACAAACATCCGCCCCCACCGGGATTCGAACCCGGATCCTCTCGAGTAAGGGACATCGTGAAACCCAGCGTACTAACCACTCGGCCACGGAGGTCGTCAAAAAAATTAAACATATTTATTTCTTTCGAAGCTTCATCGCGCAGTCATAGGAGAGGCATAATATATTCACGTACATCATCATTGACAAACAACATTATATATATATATATTGTAGTGTTTGTTTTTAAACAGAGCGTGACACTGACACACGTAGGACAGCTGTTTTGTCTATGATAGCGAACCGCTTACGTCAGCGTAGCTGTCAAACTTCATTGATTGGGTTGGTAGCCTTGAGGGAAGAGTCGATTTTCCTATTCGACTAAAATATTCGCCTTGAGACTTATAAAAAAAAAAAAAAAAAAAAAAAGTAATCAGGCGGTGAATCTCTGTGGGGGCGCGTGGATGAATGGATGGAGTTTGACAGTTGTTGAATTTTGAATAGGCTTTCCCAGATCGATTTGAGTCCTCCTTATCGGGTGCTGTTTTTTAATCGATTTTGAATTTTACTCGAAATTGAATTTCCTCGCTGATTTGGGTAGGTATTCCCTTTTCCTCAGCTTACGGCGAGCGTAGGTATATAGTTTTGAGTTTATTCTTCGGTTCGTCTCGAATGCGGCGGCTGTCTGTTTGACTGTGGCCTTTGCCTTCAGTTGAAGTGGGAAACAAATCATAGACACATGTTTGGGAGTAGACGATTCGTCTATCATCTATGAGCAATTGTCAAAACAACTTTTAAAATTTCACAATCTGTTTGTGGTACAGTTAACTTTTCATCTTTTCTTCTGCCCAAAGTATAATAAACGGCATATTATTGTCGTCGAAGTCGTGAGATAGATCCGAAAAGTTTATATCCCGAAGGATATTGGCGGAAAAAGCGCGGAGTCGCTAACCGAACTGAGTTTCGTGGACGAACACGAACCTTCGCAAGGCGATTGCAATAATAAGGCGGTAACTTGTGATAGGAAACAAAATACTTACGGATAGTTTCATATTTCGAACGGCTTGTACGTTCCCCTCAAGAAATACTGGAGGACTAACAAGGAGACTTTTGTTCTGTGCACGGACCAGAAGGGGCGCGGGAGTTTATTTGCCAGCCGCTCTCCGGTTTTATGTAACCCGGCCGAACAGCAGACAGATTATACACAGCTTAACCTATCATAATCAAGGTATTTCTCTACTAACCCCGGGTGAACGTGAAAAGGGAACAACAGGCGAGGTTGGACCCCGACTTACCCATTTCCATATATTTACATATATCTATATAGCTGGTTATCTCACTGAGAACTAGAATTAACTAAGTTTGTCACCCATATCGATCAAACGAGCCGTAGAACCTCTGAAATCCACTCAATAGCTTATTCAGTCTAGTCTATGTGGTATTTGTGGATAAAATATATTAGTAAGGATTATATTGTAAGTACATGGTAAAGTGTTATGAATGTTTGATATTCATATAATTATAACCTTTCATGACAACTTGTTGGTTTATATACACATTAACTTTGAACTACTGTATTCAGCTTAGATATTTATAATTAGTGAAACATAGTTATTATATAAATAATAAACATAGTTAGACTTGTTGATTTATATAAGCAATAACTTAAAACTACTGAATTCCTATGCTTTGGTATCTAAAGTGGATAAAATGTACTTATGACATTATCTTAATTTTTTGGTTTTCTTTTATTGTTCCCCCGGTGCTCTGAGTGAGCGAAGAGAGGGCAGTGGAGGGGAATTTAACATCTCATGTGGCGCCCGAACAAGTGGAAACAAGGCTTTGTAGCATTTACTTTGCTCTTTTTTTTGGTCATTAATTGCTCAAAAAAGGTTGATCGATATTGGTGATTTTCTTTTTTTTTAAAATTTTCTTTTTTCTCTGAATTATTTGGCTTATATCCAAAGATTTGTTTATCTGGTTATACTGTGTTGTAAACATAATAATTTGTAACATCGGATGATCGATATTGGCTCAAAATTTACAATCAAAAAAGTCATATTTACTTTTTTATACCCTTATTTAAAGGAAAAAAAAAAAAACCCTCTTGTGTACTGATTTTTGGTAGGTTAGTTCACCAACCTCACTTTTTTGAACCTAACAAGAAGAAACCTAACATTGAGAAACCTAATCCTTTAGAACCTAACAATTTTCAACCCTCAGGTGTGAAACCACACTTGTTACAACACTACTATTTTAACTGATATATCTTAACAGGTAGGTGATTTTATTATCATATTAATTACACTTTGTTATTGAACATTTCTTTATTTTGCCACACTAGGAGTAATTTTAACTTACAAAATGGAACAGAGGCCGATCACTTTTAACTTGTTACACAAAGATGAGTTGGAATATGAAGTCAGAATTAGGGGTGCGAAGCCTGTGGACGGGGTGCCTGCTTTAAAGGCACAAGTACGTGCTTTAAATAAAGATTTACCTTCTGATGAAATATTAACTTGTGAAGTAGAGATAGAATCAGAGTTGGATATTATTAGGGAGAAATTAGACAGTTTAGATGATCTTACTTCTCAAACTTCTTCTAGAGCTAGTTCCCTTAAAGCACTGAACAGAATACAATCATTAGCACATCACTTGTTTCATAGACTTAGTCGCTTAGATTCTGATAATGATGACAGCATCGCCTCTCAATTGGAGGCGCTGCAAGAACGTCTGGACAAGTTTCTGGTTAAGTTAGATAACATTATGCACCATTTTAAGAGTAGTTTAACTCAGGTGCCTCCGGAAGAGAATAGCAGAGTCCATGCTGCTTCTGAACGCACTGGGAATGCTTCCCCTGACTCTGGTGCTGCCGTACATAAACTAAACATACGGTTTAATGGGAAAACCTGTGTAAAGGCATTCTTGCAGCGTTTAGAGGAGTTATGTTTGTCTCGTGGTGTAACAGATGGTAAATTGTTCAATTCTGCAGCTGAATTGTTTACAGATGAGGCTCTTTGTTGGTATCGTGGGGTGCAATCCGAAGTACATAGCTGGTTAGGGTTGAAAACCTTGCTTCTTGATGAATATTTACCATCAGATTATGATCATCGTTTATTACAAGAGATCCGGTCTCGCACTCAGGGTTCCGATGAAAGCATAGTGAATTATCTTAGCATTATGCAGAACTATTTTACTCGGTTGTCAAAGTCGCTCTCAGAGGAAGAGAAATTGAATATTGTTCTTTTTAATATTAGACCTTTTTACACTACACAATTAGCTTTGAATCCCATAGAGTCCTGGACAGATTTGAAACGCAAATGTAGACTTCTGGAAGGTGCCAAGGAGCGTTCCCAACATTTTAGTGAACCACCTAAAATAACCCAGGCTTGCTTAGCTCCAGATCTGAGTTATAAGAATAGCAATAATAGACAACTGCCTAAGGTCTCAGCCGTGCAACTGGTGGGAAATGATAAGTTCTGTGTGCGTTGCCGTGTTGAAGGGCACACTTTGGGAACATGCCGGGAAGCTCATGTTTTGGTTTGTTATCGTTGCGGCCGAAAAGGGGTGACGGCAAGATCGTGTCCCGAGTGCTCCCAGGGGAAAGCTAAGAATACTTCTCGTCCAAAAAACGGGAAGGTGTGAATCGGCGCTGTTATACATTTTTGTCTAAACACGAATGGGATTCGTGGTTGGAAGTAATTCGACGGTTTTTCGATAGTAATAAACAAAACATTATTAAAAAGTGTCAAAATGAATGTCAACATCTGACAGCGCCGATTCACAACACAAGAGGGGATGCCCGTCCATTTTTAAAAATTACTATTTATGAATTAAAATATATAGGCTTGCTAGACTCTGGTTCTGAAATATCTATTGTAGGTAACAATGCAATAAAACATTTTTCTGGCCTTGGTACTGTACATAAGTCATCGGGACTTAACACACATTACTACTGCAAACGGTTCGTCGTCTCCAGTGACGGGCTACATATTTTTGCCAGTCACTGTCGGAGGAAGAACCGCCACTATTAAATTCTACTTAGTACCTGGGGTCGCCACTGAGCTACTTTTTGGGATGAATTTCTGGAAAGAATTTAAGATAGCACCCGACGTTCTATCCTTATTGGAGGGTGGTGAGTATTTGCCGGGGGGTAATCATATTGGTTCGATCACTTGTAACGATAGATTTTTACAAGATTTTGAGTCGCTCTCTGAGTCCGAGCGTAGGCAGGCTCAGGAAGTAATACGATTGTTTGAGGATATATCAGCGGAGAAGAGAGGATTAGGTAGGACTCACTTGGTCACGCACAAAATAGACACGGGCGATCATCCACCGATCAAGCAGCGTTACTATATCATGTCTCCGGAAAAGTTGGCCGAAATGAACAAGCAACTAGACCAAATGCTCAAAGATGATGTGGTGGAGCCGAGCAATAGTGCGTGGAACAATCCCGTCACTCTGGCGCAAAAGTCGGATGGATCTTATCGTTTTTGTTTGGACAGTAGGAAACTCAACGCGATTTCAAAGCATGACGCCTATCCTTTGCCGTATATCAGTAGCATCCTGGACCAGCTCCGTGACGCGAAATTCCTGTCTTCAATCGATCTTAAATCGGCATACCATCAAGTATTATTATCACCGGATTCCCGGGAAAAGACCGCATTCACTATTCCCTCCCGCGGGCTATTTCAATTTAAGGTCATGTGTTTCGGTTTGACCTCAGCGCCTGCCACTCAGCAGCGCTTGATGGATAGTTTGTTTGGGCCGGAGTTTAATAAGCTGTTGGGATCCGGGTCACCAGATTTTAACCCGGATAACCATAAAATATTCATTTATTTGGATGATTTAATAATTTTAACTTCCTCGCCTGCTATGTCCGAACATCTTGATATTCTACGTAAAGTCAGAGATAGATTGTTGGAGGCTAATTTAACTATTAATATGGGGAAGTGTCAATTCTTTAGAAGACAGTTGAAGTATTTGGGTCACGTGGTTGATGAATATGGTTTGCGTACCGATCCCGATAAAATAAGAGCTATTGTGGATTTTCCCATACCCGCTAATAGAAAGGAGGTGAAACGTTTTCTGGGAACTGCATCATATTATAGGCGATTTATTAAAAACTTTAGCCATATGGCCGGGCCATTAAATGCTCTCACTTCTACGCGTAAGGGTGCTCCTCCCTTTAAATGGTCGGATGAGGCAGAGCAAGCATTTCTGGACTTGAAGTCGGCTCTTACAAGTGCTCCAGTTTTGGCATGTCCGGACTTCACGAAGGAATTTGCAGTTCATTGCGATGCGTCCAATTTTGGCATTGGAGGTACCCTCACCCAAACCGTAGACGGCCAGGAGCATCCGGTCGCGTATTGTAGTCGCTCACTTACCCACGCCGAGCGAAATTACTCGGCTACCGAGCGGGAAGCTTTAGCTGTGGTACATGTAGTCGAGCATTTCCGTCCCTATCTGGAGGGTAGTAGGCCATTTCGTGTTATTACCGATCATGCTAGTCTAAAATGGTTTCTGAAGCTTAAAAATCCGACCGGTCGCTTGGCGCGTTGGGGTTGTAGATTATCACCCTATAATTTTGTAATAGAACATCGCAGTGGCTCACAAAATGTGGTACCTGACGCGTTATCCCGCTCTGTTCCCGTGGCATCTATAGGTATCACTGACGCCACAGCCGACTCGTGGTATAATAATATAATTAAACGTTGTACGGACAAACCTAGAGCTTGTCCAAATTTTCAGATAGTTGATGGTAGGTTATACCGTTTCACAAAAAGTAGTAATAAGCTCAGTGGTGATTACCAGTGGAAACAGGTTATCCCGATTGAGAGTAGGGAATCTATAATTAAACAGAACCACTCTGAACCAATCGCGGCTCATCTTGGTGTGGCAAAAACTTATAAACGTTTAAAATTAAGATATTTTTGGCCCGGTATGTATAAGGATACCGTGGATTTTATTAAGAGTTGCTCGGTTTGCAACGCATACAAACACAGTTCACTGGCAACTCCTGGGTTCATGGGAGAACCTAAAGTTTGCTGTCGGCCATTCCAGTGCATCAGCATCGATTTAGTTGGCCCACTGCCGATGTCCAGACAGCAAAACAACTATTTGCTGGTAGTAGTGTGTTGCTTTACAAAATATTGTTTATTATTTCCTTTACGTCGAGCTACGGGTAGGGTGATTGCTCAGCGACTGGAGGATCATGTCTTTTTGATTCATGGTATACCTCAAACCGTGATCTCCGATAACGGATCGCAATTTGTAAGCCATGAACTTCAATCTTTGTATGCCAAATATAATATACCACAAGTCCATTTGGGTCCTGTGTATTGCCCTCAGGTTAACACTGTCGAACGTTATAACCGTACTGTCATCACTGCGGTGGCCTCGTTCGTTGAAAATGACCATAGATCTTGGGACGTGAATATTCATAAGATCCAGTTCGCTATGAACACCTCTGTGAACGAATCCACGTCATATACTCCGTTTATGTTAGTTCATGGTAGGGAGGCTGTGACCGATGGTAGTATTTATGCCGGTTTCAACGATCTTGACGAGTTAGTGATAGTACCCCGGATACTCATGCGTCTAATCTGGGTCATTTAGGTGAAATCTTTAAAGAGGTCAAGGACTCGCTGCGAAAAGCCCACGATAGGAACGTTAAATATTATAACAGGCGTCGTAGGGATATTTCCTTTAACGTAGGCGATTACATTTGGAAACGGACGTATAAACAAAGCGCGGCTCATAAATACTTTTCAGTCAAACTTGCACCGAAATATGAACGTTGCAAAATAATCCGTAAACTCTCCCCACTCGTTTACGAGCTCGAAGACGAAAACGGGAAGTATGTAGGCAAATGGCATATAAAGATTTCAAAAGCGCTGACCCCGAATAGATATTTAGGTAGGGACTTATCGCCGTGGATGTGGCGGCCGACGAATACCCATTCCGCCTTCTGCCCGGCGTGACGTAGAAATCGTCAATGGGTCTTGGTATCACACTGCATCTTAGATACCCATGTGTGTGTTCGTCCCCGATAGTGTGATCTCTTTGTTTGCCACCTAATTAATGCTTAAACACTTAATTGTCTCTTAACTTTTCCAGGAGAAGGTTTTGTTAATGTGCTTGTTAGTTTTTTACCTACCAAGGCATTTTATTGAAGTTGCTAATACAAATGAAAACGTATTAACAACAACTTTTATCATAATATCCTATGATGAGCATAGAATATTTATGATATTTTTTTTTATTTCTCTCGGGAGACAGTAAATGAGACACACGATGGACGAACACACAACATGCAATTTTGTGAGCAAATCGCCTTTGACCAATAACATCTGTTTGGTTAATTTTCTACCATTATGTTTTTCTCGGTATAACTGGTAACATTATAATTTTTTTTTTTGATTATATCTATTTTCGGAGCAAAGATGCTTGCGGTACGGCCTTGAGTGGTATACACTTTGTGTTACTATTGTCATTTATTATTATCTATTTTTGTTACAACTTAGAGATTTATCAATGATTTATCGTTCTGTATGTTTATTTTTTTTTAACTTAGCGGTTTATAATATTCTATTATTTTATACAACATAACTTAATCATATCTTAACTAAAGTACATAAGACATGGGGATATACGAACGGGGCGTTCGACGAATTCCCTACGTGAATTCTGCCGTGAGTGGGGGGATACTGTAGTGTTTGTTTTTAAACAGAGCGTGACACTGACACACGTAGGACAGCTGTTTTGTCTATGATAGCGAACCGCTTACGTCAGCGTAGCTGTCAAACTTCATTGATTGGGTTGGTAGCCTTGAGGGAAGAGTCGATTTTCCTATTCGACTAAAATATTCGCCTTGAGACTTATAAAAAAAAAAAAAAAAAAAAAAAAAAAAGTATCAGGCGGGGAATCTCTGTGGGGGCGCGTGGATGAATGGATGGAGTTTGACAGTTGTTGAATTTTGAATAGTCTTTCCCAGATCGATTTGAGTCCTCCTTATCGGGTGCTGTTTTTAATCGATTTTGAATTTTACTCGAAATTGAATTTCCTCGCTGATTTGGGTAGGTATTCCTTTTTCCTCAGCTTACGGCGAGCGTAGGTATATAGTTTTGAGTTTATTCTTCGGTTCGTCTCGAATGCGGCGGCTGTCTGTTTGACTGTGGCCTTTGCCTTCAGTTGAAGTGGGAAACAAATCATAGACACATGTGGCGCCCGAACAAGTGGAAACAAGGCTTTGTAGCATTTACTTTGCTCTTTTTTTTGGTCATTAATTGCTCAAAAAAGGGTTGATCGATATTGGTGATTTTTCTTTTTTTTTTAAATTTTCTTTTTTCTCTGAATTATTTGGCTTATATCCAAAGATTTGTTTATCTGGTTATACTGTGTTGTAAACATAATAATTTGTAACATCGGATGATCGATATTGGCTCAAAATTTACAATCAAAAAAGTCATATTTACTTTTTTTATACCCTTATTTAAAGGAAAAAAAAAAACCCTCTTGTGTACTGATTTTTGGTAGGTTAGTTCACCAACCTCACTTTTTTGAACCTAACAAGAAGAAACCTAACATTGAGAAACCTAATCCTTTAGAACCTAACAATTTTCAACCCTCAGGTGTGAAACCACACTTGTTACAACACTACTATTTTAACTGATATATCTTAACAGGTAGGTGATTTTATTATCATATTAATTACACTTTGTTATTGAACATTTCTTTATTTTGCCACACTAGGAGTAATTTTAACTTACAAAATGGAACAGAGGCCGATCACTTTTAACTTGTTACACAAAGATGAGTTGGAATATGAAGTCAGAATTAGGGGTGCGAAGCCTGTGGACGGGGTGCCTGCTTTAAAGGCACAAGTACGGGCTTTAAATAAAGATTTACCTTCTGATGAAATATTAACTTGTGAAGTAGAGATAGAATCAGAGTTGGATATTGTTAGGGAGAAATTAGACAGTTTAGATGATCTTACTTCTCAAACTTCTTCTAGAGCTAGTTCCCTTAAAGCACTGAACAGAATACAATCATTAGCACATCACTTGTTTCATAGACTTAGTCGCTTAGATTCTGATAATGATGACAGCATCGCCTCTCATTGGAGGCGCTGCAGAACGTCTGGACAAGTTTCTGGTTAAGTTAGATAACATTATGCACCATTTTAAGAGTAGTTTAACTCAGGTGCCTCCGGAAGAGATAGCAGAGTCCATGCTGCTTCTGAACGCACTGGGAATGCTTCCGCTGACTCTGGTGCTGCCGTACATAAACTAAACATACGGTTTAATGGGAAAACCTGTGTAAAGGCATTCTTGCAGCGTTTAGAGGAGTTATGTTTGTCTCGTGGTGTAACAGATGGTAAATTGTTCAATTCTGCAGCTGAATTGTTTACAGATGAGGCTCTTTTGTTGTATCGTGGGTGCAATCCGAACATAGCTGGTTAGGTTGAAAACCTTGCTTCTTGATGAATATTTACCATCAGATTATGATCATCGTTTATTACAAGAGATCCGGTCTCGCACTCAGGGTTCCGATGAAGCATAGTGAATTATCTTAGCATTATGCAGAACTATTTTACTCGGTTGTCAAAGTCGCTCTCAGAGGAAGAGAAATTGAATATTGTTCTTTTTAATATTAGACCTTTTTACACTACACAATTAGCTTTGAATCCCATAGAGTCCTGGACAGATTTGAAACGCAAATGTAGACTTCTGGAAGGTGCCAAGGAGCGTTCCCAACATTTTAGTGAACCACCTAAAATAACCCAGGCTTGCTTAGCTCCAGATCTGAGTTATAAGAATAGCAATAATAGACAACTGCCTAAGGTCTCAGCCGTGCAACTGGTGGGAAATGATAAGTTCTGTGTGCGTTGCCGTGTTGAAGGGCACACTTTGGGAACATGCCGGGAAGCTCATGTTTTGGTTTGTTATCGTTGCGGCCGAAAAGGTGACGGCAAGATCGTGTCCCGAGTGCTCCCAGGGGAAAGCTAAGAATACTCTCTTCCAAAAAACGGGAAGGTGTGAATCGGCGCTGTTATACATTTTTGTCTAAACACGAATGGGATTCGTGGTTGGAAGTAATTCGACGGTTTTTCGATAGTAATAAACAAAACATTATTAAAAAGTGTCAAAATGAATGTCAACATCTGACAGCGCCGATTCACAACACAAGAGGGGATGCCCGTCCATTTTAAAAATTACTATTTATGAATTAAATATATAGGCTTGCTAGACTCTGGTTCTGAAATATCTATTGTAGGTAACAATGCAATAAAACATTTTTCTGGCCTTGGTACTGTACATAAGTCATGGGACTTAACACACATTACTACTGCAAACGGTTCGTCGTCTCCAGTGACGGGCTACATATTTTTGCCAGTCACTGTCGGAGGAAGAACCGCCACTATTAAATTCTACTTAGTACCTGGGGTCGCCACTGAGCTACTTTTTGGGATGAATTTCTGGAAAGAATTTAAGATAGCACCCGACGTTCTATCCTTATTGGAGGGTGGTGAGTATTTGCCGGGGGTAATCATATTGGTTCGATCACTTGTAACGATAGATTTTTACAAGATTTTGAGTCGCTCTCTGAGTCCGAGCGTAGGCAGGCTCAGGAAGTAATACGATTGTTTGAGGATATATCAGCGGAGAAGAGAGGATTAGGTAGGACTCACTTGGTCACGCACAAAATAGACACGGCGATCATCCACCGATCAAGCAGCGTTACTATATCATGTCTCCGGAAAAGTTGGCCGAAATGAACAAGCAACTAGACCAAATGCTCAAAGATGATGTGGTGGAGCCGAGCAATAGTGCGTGGAACAATCCCGTCACTCTGGCGCAAAAGTCGGATGGATCTTATCGTTTTTGTTTGGACAGTAGGAAACTCAACGCGATTTCAAAGCATGACGCCTATCCTTTGCCGTATATCAGTAGCATCCTGGACCAGCTCCGTGACGCGAAATTCCTGTCTTCAATCGATCTTAAATCGGCATACCATCAAGTATTATTATCACCGGATTCCCGGGAAAAGACCGCATTCACTATTCCCTCCCGCGGGCTATTTCAATTTAAGGTCATGTGTTTCGGTTTGACCTCAGCGCCTGCCACTCAGCAGCGCTTGATGGATAGTTTGTTTGGGCCGGAGTTTAATAAGCTGTTGGGATCCGGGTCACCAGATTTTAACCCGGATAACCATAAAATATTCATTTATTTGGATGATTTAATAATTTTAACTTCCTCGCCTGCTATGTCCGAACATCTTGATATTCTACGTAAAGTCAGAGATAGATTGTTGGAGGCTAATTTAACTATTAATATGGGGAAGTGTCAATTCTTTAGAAGACAGTTGAAGTATTTGGGTCACGTGGTTGATGAATATGGTTTGCGTACCGATCCCGATAAAATAAGAGCTATTGTGGATTTTCCCATACCCGCTAATAGAAAGGAGGTGAAACGTTTTCTGGGAACTGCATCATATTATAGGCGATTTATTAAAAACTTTAGCCATATGGCCGGGCCATTAAATGCTCTCACTTCTACGCGTAAGGGTGCTCCTCCCTTTAAATGGTCGGATGAGGCAGAGCAAGCATTTCTGGACTTGAAGTCGGCTCTTACAAGTGCTCCAGTTTTGGCATGTCCGGACTTCACGAAGGAATTTGCAGTTCATTGCGATGCGTCCAATTTTGGCATTGGAGGTACCCTCACCCAAACCGTAGACGGCCAGGAGCATCCGGTCGCGTATTGTAGTCGCTCACTTACCCACGCCGAGCGAAATTACTCGGCTACCGAGCGGGAAGCTTTAGCTGTGGTACATGTAGTCGAGCATTTCCGTCCCTATCTGGGGGTAGTAGGCCATTTCGTGTTATTACCGATCATGCTAGTCTAAAATGGTTTCTGAAGCTTAAAAATCCGACCGGTCGCTTGGCGCGTTGGGGTTGTAGATTATCACCCTATAATTTTGTAATAGAACATCGCAGTGGCTCACAAAATGTGGTACCTGACGCGTTATCCCGCTCTGTTCCCGTGGCATCTATAGGTATCACTGACGCCACAGCCGACTCGTGGTATAATAATATAATTAAAACGTTGTACGGACAAACCTAGAGCTTGTCCAAATTTTCAGATAGTTGATGGTAGGTTATACCGTTTCACAAAAAGTAGTAATAAGCTCAGTGGTGATTACCAGTGGAAACAGGTTATCCCGATTGAGAGTAGGGAATCTATAATTAAACAGAACCACTCTGAACCAATCGCGGCTCATCTTGGTGTGGCAAAAACTTATAAACGTTTAAAATTAAGATATTTTTGGCCCGGTATGTATAAGGATACCGTGGATTTTATTAAGAGTTGCTCGGTTTGCAACGCATACAAACACAGTTCACTGGCAACTCCTGGGTTCATGGGAGAACCTAAAGTTTGCTGTCGGCCATTCCAGTGCATCAGCATCGATTTAGTTGGCCCACTGCCGATGTCCAGACAGCAAAACAACTATTTGCTAGTAGTAGTGTGTTGCTTTACAAAATATTGTTTATTATTTCCTTTACGTCGAGCTACGGGTAGGGTGATTGCTCAACGACTGGAGGATCATGTCTTTTTGATTCATGGTATACCTCAAACCGTGATCTCCGATAACGGATCGCAATTTGTAAGCCATGAACTTCAATCTTTGTATGCCAAATATAATATACCACAAGTCCATTTGGGTCCTGTGTATTGCCCTCAGGTTAACACTGTCGAACGTTATAACCGTACTGTCATCACTGCGGTGTCCTCGTTCGTTGAAAATGACCATAGATCTTGGGACGTGAATATTCATGAGATCCAGTTCGCTATGAACACCTCTGTGAACGAATCCACGTCATATACTCCGTTTATGTTAGTTCATGGTAGGGAGGCTGTGACCGATGGTAGTATTTATGCCGGTTTCAACGATCTTGACGAGTTAGTGATAGTACCCCGGGATACTCATGCGTCTAATCTGGGTCATTTAGGTGAAATCTTTAAAGAGGTCAAGGACTCACTGCGAAAAGCCCACGATAGGAACGTTAAATATTATAACAGGCGTCGTAGGGATATTTCCTTTAACGTAGGCGATTACATTTGGAAACGGACGTATAAACAAAGCGCGGCTCATAAATACTTTTCAGTCAAACTTGCACCGAAATATGAACGTTGCAAAATAATCCGTAAACTCTCCCCACTCGTTTACGAGCTCGAAGACGAAAACGGGAAGTATGTAGGCAAATGGCATATAAAAGATTTCAAAAGCGCTGACCCCGAATAGATATTTAGGTAGGGACTTATCGCCGTGGATGTGGCGGCCGACGAATACCCATTCCGCCTTCTGCCCGGCGTGACGTAGAAATCGTCAATGGGTCTTGGTATCACACTGCATCTTAGATACCCATGTGTGTGTTCGTCCCCGATAGTGTGATCTCTTTGTTTGCCACCTAATTAATGCTTAAACACTTAATTGTCTCTTAACTTTTCCAGGAGAAGGTTTTGTTAATGTGCTTGTTAGTTTTTTACCTACCAAGGCATTTTATTGAAGTTGCTAATACAAATGAAAACGTATTAACAACAACTTTTATCATACTATCCTATGATGAGCATAGAATATTTATGATATTTTTTTTTATTTCTCTCGGGAGACAGTAAATGAGACACACGATGGACGAACACACAACATGCAATTTTGTGAGCAAATCGCCTTTGACCAATAACATCTGTTTGGTTAATTTTCTACCATTATGTTTTTCTCGGTATAACTGGTAACATTATAATTTTTTTTTTTTTTTTTGATTATATCTATTTTCGGAGCAAAGATGCTTGCGGTACGGCCTTGAGTGGTATACACTTTGTGTTACTATTGTCATTTATTATTATCTATTTTGTTACAACTTAGAGATTTATCAATGATTTATCGTTCTGTATGTTTATTTTTTCTTAACTTAGCGGTTTATAATATTCTATTATTTTATACAACATAACTTAATCATATCTTAACTAAAGTACATAAGACATGGGGATATACGAACGGGGGCGTTCGACGAATTCCCTACGTGAATTCTGCCGTGAGTGGGGGGATACTGTAGTGTTTGTTTTTAAACAGAGCGTGACACTGACACACGTAGGACAGCTGTTTTGTCTATGATAGCGAACCGCTTACGTCAGCGTAACTGTCAAACTTCATTGATTGGGTTGGTAGCCTTGAGGGAAGAGTCGATTTTCCTATTCGACTAAAATATTCGCCTTGAGACTTATAAAAAAAAAAAAAAAAAAAAAAAAAAAGTAGTCAGGCGGGGAATCTCTGTGGGGGCGCGTGGATGAATGGATGGAGTTTGACAGTTGTTGAATTTTGAATAGTCTTTCCCAGATCGATTTGAGTCCTCCTTATCGGGTGCTGTTTTTTAATCGATTTTGAATTTTACTCGAAATTGAATTTCCTCGCTGATTTGGGTAGGTATTCCTTTTTCCTCAGCTTACGGCGAGCGTAGGTATATAGTTTTGAGTTTATTCTTCGGTTCGTCTCGAATGCGGCGGCTGTCTGTTTGACTGTGGCCTTTGCCTTCAGTTGAAGTGGGAAACAAATCATAGACACATGTGGCGCCCGAACATGTGGAAAAAAGGCTTTGTAGCATTTACTTTGCTCTTTTTTTTGGTCATTAATTGCTCAAAAAAGGTTGATCGATATTGGTGATTTTTTTTTTTTTTTCTTTTTTCTCTGAATTATTTGGCTTATATCCAAAGATTTGTTTATCTGGTTATACTGTGTTGTAAACATAATAATTTGTAACATCGGATGATCGATATTGGCTCAAAATTTACAATCAAAAAAGTCATATTTACTTTTTTATACCCTTATTTAAAGGAAAAAAAAAAAACCCTCTTGTGTACTGATTTTTGGTAGGTTAGTTCACCAACCTCACTTTTTTGAACCTAACAAGAAGAAACCTAACATTGAGAAACCTAATCCTTTAGAACCTAACAATTTTCAACCCTCAGGTGTGAAACCACACTTGTTACAACACTACTATTTTAACTGATATATCTTAACAGGTAGGTGATTTTATTATCATATTAATTACACTTTGTTATTGAACATTTCTTTATTTTGCCACACTAGGAGTAATTTTAACTTACAAAATGGAACAGAGGCCGATCACTTTTAACTTGTTACACAAAGATGAGTTGGAATATGAAGTCAGAATTAGGGGTGCGAAGCCTGTGGACGGGGTGCCTGCTTTAAAGGCACAAGTACGTGCTTTAAATAAAGATTTACCTTCTGATGAAATATTAACTTGTGAAGTAGAGATAGAATCAGAGTTGGATATTATTAGGGAGAAATTAGACAGTTTAGATGATCTTACTTCTCAAACTTCTTCTAGAGCTAGTTCCCTTAAAGCACTGAACAGAATACAATCATTAGCACATCACTTGTTTCATAGACTTAGTCGCTTAGATTCTGATAATGATGACAGCATCGCCTCTCAATTGGAGGCGCTGCAAGAACGTCTGGACAAGTTTCTGGTTAAGTTAGATAACATTATGCACCATTTTAAGAGTAGTTTAACTCAGGTGCCTCCGGAAGAGAATAGCAGAGTCCATGCTGCTTCTGAACGCACTGGGAATGCTTCCCTGACTCTGGTGCTGCCGTACATAAACTAAACATACGGTTTAATGGGAAAACCTGTGTAAAGGCATTCTTGCAGCGTTTAGAGGAGTTATGTTTGTCTCGTGGTGTAACAGATGGTAAATTGTTCAATTCTGCAGCTGAATTGTTTACAGATGAGGCTCTTTGTTGGTATCGTGGGGTGCAATCCGAAGTACATAGCTGGTTAGGGTTGAAAACCTTGCTTCTTGATGAATATTTACCATCAGATTATGATCATCGTTTATTACAAGAGATCCGGTCTCGCACTCAGGGTTCCGATGAAAGCATAGTGAATTATCTTAGCATTATGCAGAACTATTTTACTCGGTTGTCAAAGTCGCTCTCAGAGGAAGAGAAATTGAATATTGTTCTTTTTAATATTAGACCTTTTTACACTACACAATTAGCTTTGAATCCCATAGAGTCCTGGACAGATTTGAAACGCAAATGTAGACTTCTGGAAGGTGCCAAGGAGCGTTCCCAACATTTTAGTGAACCACCTAAAATAACCCAGGCTTGCTTAGCTCCAGATCTGAGTTATAAGAATAGCAATAATAGACAACTGCCTAAGGTCTCAGCCGTGCAACTGGTGGGAAATGATAAGTTCTGTGTGCGTTGCCGTGTTGAAGGGCACACTTTGGGAACATGCCGGGAAGCTCATGTTTTGGTTTGTTATCGTTGCGGCCGAAAAGGGGTGACGGCAAGATCGTGTCCCGAGTGCTCCCAGGGGAAAGCTAAAATACTCTTCCAAAAAACGGGAAGGTGTGAATCGGCGCTGTTATACATTTTTGTCTAAACACGAATGGGATTCGTGGTTGGAAGTAATTCGACGGTTTTTCGATAGTAATAAACAAAACATTATTAAAAAGTGTCAAAATGAATGTCAACATCTGACAGCGCCGATTCACAACACAAGAGGGGATGCCCGTCCATTTTTAAAAATTACTATTTATGAATTAAAATATATAGGCTTGCTAGACTCTGGTTCTGAAATATCTATTGTAGGTAACAATGCAATAAAACATTTTTCTGGCCTTGGTACTGTACATAAGTCATGGGACTTAACACACATTACTACTGCAAACGGTTCGTCGTCTCCAGTGACGGGCTACATATTTTTGCCAGTCACTGTCGGAGGAAGAACCGCCACTATTAAATTCTACTTAGTACCTGGGGTCGCCACTGAGCTACTTTTTGGGATGAATTTCTGGAAAGAATTTAAGATAGCACCCGACGTTCTATCCTTATTGGAGGGTGGTGAGTATTTGCCGGGGGGTAATCATATTGGTTCGATCACTTGTAACGATAGATTTTTACAAGATTTTGAGTCGCTCTCTGAGTCCGAGCGTAGGCAGGCTCAGGAAGTAATACGATTGTTTGAGGATATATCAGCGGAGAAGAGAGGATTAGGTAGGACTCACTTGGTCACGCACAAATAAGAAATCATGTCTCCGGAAAAGTTGGCCGAAATGAACAAGCAACTAGACCAAATGCTCAAAGATGATGTGGTGGAGCCGAGCAATAGTGCGTGGAACAATCCCGTCACTCTGGCGCAAAAGTCGGATGGATCTTATCGTTTTTGTTTGGACAGTAGGAAACTCAACGCGATTTCAAAGCATGACGCCTATCCTTTGCCGTATATCAGTAGCATCCTGGACCAGCTCCGTGACGCGAAATTCCTGTCTTCAATCGATCTTAAATCGGCATACCATCAAGTATTATTATCACCGGATTCCCGGGAAAAGACCGCATTCACTATTCCCTCCCGCGGGCTATTTCAATTTAAGGTCATGTGTTTCGGTTTGACCTCAGCGCCTGCCACTCAGCAGCGCTTGATGGATAGTTTGTTTGGGCCGGAGTTTAATAAGCTGTTGGGATCCGGGTCACCAGATTTTAACCCGGATAACCATAAAATATTCATTTATTTGGATGATTTAATAATTTTAACTTCCTCGCCTGCTATGTCCGAACATCTTGATATTCTACGTAAAGTCAGAGATAGATTGTTGGAGGCTAATTTAACTATTAATATGGGGAAGTGTCAATTCTTTAGAAGACAGTTGAAGTATTTGGGTCACGTGGTTGATGAATATGGTTTGCGTACCGATCCCGATAAAATAAGAGCTATTGTGGATTTTCCCATACCCGCTAATAGAAAGGAGGTGAAACGTTTTCTGGGAACTGCATCATATTATAGGCGATTTATTAAAAACTTTAGCCATATGGCCGGGCCATTAAATGCTCTCACTTCTACGCGTAAGGGTGCTCCTCCCTTTAAATGGTCGGATGAGGCAGAGCAAGCATTTCTGGACTTGAAGTCGGCTCTTACAAGTGCTCCAGTTTTGGCATGTCCGGACTTCACGAAGGAATTTGCAGTTCATTGCGATGCGTCCAATTTTGGCATTGGAGGTACCCTCACCCAAACCGTAGACGGCCAGGAGCATCCGGTCGCGTATTGTAGTCGCTCACTTACCCACGCCGAGCGAAATTACTCGGCTACCGAGCGGGAAGCTTTAGCTGTGGTACATGTAGTCGAGCATTTCCGTCCCTATCTGGAGGGTAGTAGGCCATTTCGTGTTATTACCGATCATGCTAGTCTAAAATGGTTTCTGAAGCTTAAAAATCCGACCGGTCGCTTGGCGCGTTGGGGTTGTAGATTATCACCCTATAATTTTGTAATAGAACATCGCAGTGGCTCACAAAATGTGGTACCTGACGCGTTATCCCGCTCTGTTCCCGTGGCATCTATAGGTATCACTGACGCCACAGCCGACTCGTGGTATAATAATATAATTAAACGTTGTACGGACAAACCTAGAGCTTGTCCAAATTTTCAGATAGTTGATGGTAGGTTATACCGTTTCACAAAAAGTAGTAATAAGCTCAGTGGTGATTACCAGTGGAAACAGGTTATCCCGATTGAGAGTAGGGAAGCTATAATTAAACAGAACCACTCTGAACCAATCGCGGCTCATCTTGGTGTGGCAAAAACTTATAAACGTTTAAAATTAAGATATTTTTGGCCCGGTATGTATAAGGATACCGTGGATTTTATTAAGAGTTGCTCGGTTTGCAACGCATACAAACACAGTTCACTGGCAACTCCTGGGTTCATGGGAGAACCTAAAGTTTGCTGTCGGCCATTCCAGTGCATCAGCATCGATTTAGTTGGCCCACTGCCGATGTCCAGACAGCAAAACAACTATTTGCTGGTAGTAGTGTGTTGCTTTACAAAATATTGTTTATTATTTCCTTTACGTCGAGCTACGGGTAGGGTGATTGCTCACGACTGGAGGATCATGTCTTTTTGATTCATGGTATACCTCAAACCGTGATCTCCGATAACGGATCGCAATTTGTAAGCCATGAACTTCAATCTTTGTATGCCAAATATAATATACCACAAGTCCATTTGGGTCCTGTGTATTGCCCTCAGGTTAACACTGTCGAACGTTATAACCGTACTGTCATCACTGCGGTGCCTCGTTCGTTGAAAATGACCATAGATCTTGGGACGTGAATATTCATGAGATCCAGTTCGCTATGAACACCTCTGTGAACGAATCCACGTCATATACTCCGTTTATGTTAGTTCATGGTAGGGAGGCTGTGACCGATGGTAGTATTTATGCCGGTTTCAACGATCTTGACGAGTTAGTGATAGTACCCCGGGATACTCATGCGTCTAATCTGGGTCATTTAGGTGAAATCTTTAAAGAGGTCAAGGACTCACTGCGAAAAGCCCACGATAGGAACGTTAAATATTATAACAGGCGTCGTAGGGATATTTCCTTTAACGTAGGCGATTACATTTGGAAACGGACGTATAAACAAAGCGCGGCTCATAAATACTTTTCAGTCAAACTTGCACCGAAATATGAACGTTGCAAAATAATCCGTAAACTCTCCCCACTCGTTTACGAGCTCGAAGACGAAAACGGGAAGTATGTAGGCAAATGGCATATAAAAGATTTCAAAAGCGCTGACCCCGAATAGATATTTAGGTAGGGACTTATCGCCGTGGATGTGGCGGCCGACGAATACCCATTCCGCCTTCTGCCCGGCGTGACGTAGAAATCGTCAATGGGTCTTGGTATCACACTGCATCTTAGATACCCATGTGTGTGTTCGTCCCCGATAGTGTGATCTCTTTGTTTGCCACCTAATTAATGCTTAAACACTTAATTGTCTCTTAACTTTTCCAGGAGAAGGTTTTGTTAATGTGCTTGTTAGTTTTTTACCTACCAAGGCATTTTATTGAAGTTGCTAATACAAATGAAAACGTATTAACAACAACTTTTATCATACTATCCTATGATGAGCATAGAATATTTATGATTTTTTTTTATTTCTCTCGGGAGACAGTAAATGAGACACACGATGGACGAACACACAACATGCAATTTTGTGAGCAAATCGCCTTTGACCAATAACATCTGTTTGGTTAATTTTCTACCATTATGTTTTTCTCGGTATAACTGGTAACATTATAATTTTTTTTTTTTTTTGATTATATCTATTTTCGGAGCAAAGATGCTTGCGGTACGGCCTTGAGTGGTATACACTTTGTGTTACTATTGTCATTTATTATTATCTATTTTTGTTACAACTTAGAGATTTATCAATGATTTATCGTTCTGTATGTTTATTTTTTCTTAACTTAGCGGTTTATAATATTCTATTATTTTATACAACATAACTTAATCATATCTTAACTAAAGTACATAAGACATGGGGATATACGAACGGGGCGTTCGACGAATTCCCTACGTGAATTCTGCCGTGAGTGGGGGGATACTGTAGTGTTTGTTTTTAAACAGAGCGTGACACTGACACACGTAGGACAGCTGTTTTGTCTATGATAGCGAACCGCTTACGTCAGCGTAACTGTCAAACTTCATTGATTGGGTTGGTAGCCTTGAGGGAAGAGTCGATTTTCCTATTCGACTAAAATATTCGCCTTGAGACTTATAAAAAAAAAAAAAAAAAAAAAAAAAAGTAGTCAGGCGGGAATCTCTGTGGGGGCGCGTGGATGAATGGATGGAGTTTGACAGTTGTTGAATTTTGAATAGTCTTTCCCAGATCGATTTGAGTCCTCCTTATCGGGTGCTGTTTTTAATCGATTTTGAATTTTACTCGAAATTGAATTTCCTCGCTGATTTGGGTAGGTATTCCTTTTCCTCAGCTTACGGCGAGCGTAGGTATATAGTTTTGAGTTTATTCTTCGGTTCGTCTCGAATGCGGCGGCTGTCTGTTTGACTGTGGCCTTTGCCTTCAGTTGAAGTGGGAAACAAATCATAGACACATGTGGCGCCCCGAACAAGTGGAAACAAGGCTTTGTAGCATTTACTTTGCTCTTTTTTTTGGTCATTAATTGCTCAAAAAAGGTTGATCGATATTGGTGATTTTTCTTTTTTTTTTAAATTTTCTTTTTTCTCTGAATTATTTGGCTTATATCCAAAGATTTGTTTATCTGGTTATACTGTGTTGTAAACATAATAATTTGTAACATCGGATGATCGATATTGGCTCAAAATTTACAATCAAAAAAGTCATATTTACTTTTTTATACCCTTATTTAAAGGAAAAAAAAAAACCCTCTTGTGTACTGATTTTTGGTAGGTTAGTTCACCAACCTCACTTTTTTGAACCTAACAAGAAGAAACCTAACATTGAGAAACCTAATCCTTTAGAACCTAACAATTTTCAACCCTCAGGTGTGAAACCACACTTGTTACAACACTACTATTTTAACTGATATATCTTAACAGGTAGGTGATTTTATTATCATATTAATTACACTTTGTTATTGAACATTTCTTTATTTTGCCACACTAGGAGTAATTTTAACTTACAAAATGGAACAGAGGCCAATCACTTTTAACTTGTTACACAAAGATGAGTTGGAATATGAAGTCAGAATTAGGGGTGCGAAGCCTGTGGACGGGGTGCCTGCTTTAAAGGCACAAGTACGTGCTTTAAATAAAGATTTACCTTCTGATGAAATATTAACTTGTGAAGTAGAGATAGAATCAGAGTTGGATATTATTAGGGAGAAATTAGACAGTTTAGATGATCTTACTTCTCAAACTTCTTCTAGAGCTAGTTCCCTTAAAGCACTGAACAGAATACAATCATTAGCACATCACTTGTTTCATAGACTTAGTCGCTTAGATTCTGATAATGATGACAGCATCGCCTCTCAATTGGAGGCGCTGCAAGAACGTCTGGACAAGTTTCTGGTTAAGTTAGATAACATTATGCACCATTTTAAGAGTAGTTTAACTCAGGTGCCTCCGGAAGAGAATAGCAGAGTCCATGCTGCTTCTGAACGCACTGGGAATGCTTCCCTGACTCTGGTGCTGCCGTACATAAACTAAACATACGGTTTAATGGGAAAACCTGTGTAAAGGCATTCTTGCAGCGTTTAGAGGAGTTATGTTTGTCTCGTGGTGTAACAGATGGTAAATTGTTCAATTCTGCAGCTGAATTGTTTACAGATGAGGCTCTTTGTTGGTATCGTGGGGTGCAATCCGAAGTACATAGCTGGTTAGGGTTGAAAACCTTGCTTCTTGATGAATATTTACCATCAGATTATGATCATCGTTTATTACAAGAGATCCGGTCTCGCACTCAGGGTTCCGATGAAAGCATAGTGAATTATCTTAGCATTATGCAGAACTATTTTACTCGGTTGTCAAAGTCGCTCTCAGAGGAAGAGAAATTGAATATTGTTCTTTTTAATATTAGACCTTTTTACACTAACAATTAGCTTTGAATCCCATAGAGTCCTGGACAGATTTGAAACGCAAATGTAGACTTCTGGAAGGTGCCAAGGAGCGTTCCCAACATTTTAGTGAACCACCTAAAATAACCCAGGCTTGCTTAGCTCCAGATCTGAGTTATAAGAATAGCAATAATAGACAACTGCCTAAGGTCTCAGCCGTGCAACTGGTGGGAAATGATAAGTTCTGTGTGCGTTGCCGTGTTGAAGGGCACACTTTGGGAACATGCCGGGAAGCTCATGTTTTGGTTTGTTATCGTTGCGGCCGAAAAGGGGTGACGGCAAGATCGTGTCCCGAGTGCTCCCAGGGGAAAGCTAAAAACTCTCTCCAAAAAACGGGAAGGTGTGAATCGGCGCTGTTATACATTTTTGTCTAAACACGAATGGGATTCGTGGTTGGAAGTAATTCGACGGTTTTTCGATAGTAATAAACAAAACATTATTAAAAAGTGTCAAAATGAATGTCAACATCTGACAGCGCCGATTCACAACACAAGAGGGGATGCCCGTCCATTTTTAAAAATTACTATTTATGAATTAAAATATATAGGCTTGCTAGACTCTGGTTCTGAAATATCTATTGTAGGTAACAATGCAATAAAACATTTTTCTGGCCTTGGTACTGTACATAAGTCATGGGACTTAACACACATTACTACTGCAAACGGTTCGTCGTCTCCAGTGACGGGCTACATATTTTTGCCAGTCACTGTCGGAGGAAGAACCGCCACTATTAAATTCTACTTAGTACCTGGGGTCGCCACTGAGCTACTTTTTGGGATGAATTTCTGGAAAGAATTTAAGATAGCACCCGACGTTCTATCCTTATTGGAGGGTGGTGAGTATTTGCCGGGGGGTAATCATATTGGTTCGATCACTTGTAACGATAGATTTTTACAAGATTTTGAGTCGCTCTCTGAGTCCGAGCGTAGGCAGGCTCAGGAAGTAATACGATTGTTTGAGGATATATCAGCGGAGAAGAGAGGATTAGGTAGGACTCACTTGGTCACGCACAAAATAGACACGGGCGATCATCCACCGATCAAGCAGCGTTACTATATCATGTCTCCGGAAAGTTGGCCGAAATGAACAAGCAACTAGACCAAATGCTCAAAGATGATGTGGTGGAGCCGAGCAATAGTGCGTGGAACAATCCCGTCACTCTGGCGCAAAAGTCGGATGGATCTTATCGTTTTTGTTTGGACAGTAGGAAACTCAACGCGATTTCAAAGCATGACGCCTATCCTTTGCCGTATATCAGTAGCATCCTGGACCAGCTCCGTGACGCGAAATTCCTGTCTTCAATCGATCTTAAATCGGCATACCATCAAGTATTATTATCACCGGATTCCCGGGAAAAGACCGCATTCACTATTCCCTCCCGCGGGCTATTTCAATTTAAGGTCATGTGTTTCGGTTTGACCTCAGCGCCTGCCACTCAGCAGCGCTTGATGGATAGTTTGTTTGGGCCGGAGTTTAATAAGCTGTTGGGATCCGGGTCACCAGATTTTAACCCGGATAACCATAAAATATTCATTTATTTGGATGATTTAATAATTTTAACTTCCTCGCCTGCTATGTCCGAACATCTTGATATTCTACGTAAAGTCAGAGATAGATTGTTGGAGGCTAATTTAACTATTAATATGGGGAAGTGTCAATTCTTTAGAAGACAGTTGAAGTATTTGGGTCACGTGGTTGATGAATATGGTTTGCGTACCGATCCCGATAAAATAAGAGCTATTGTGGATTTTCCCATACCCGCTAATAGAAAGGAGGTGAAACGTTTTCTGGGAACTGCATCATATTATAGGCGATTTATTAAAAACTTTAGCCATATGGCCGGGCCATTAAATGCTCTCACTTCTACGCGTAAGGGTGCTCCTCCCTTTAAATGGTCGGATGAGGCAGAGCAAGCATTTCTGGACTTGAAGTCGGCTCTTACAAGTGCTCCAGTTTTGGCATGTCCGGACTTCACGAAGGAATTTGCAGTTCATTGCGATGCGTCCAATTTTGGCATTGGAGGTACCCTCACCCAAACCGTAGACGGCCAGGAGCATCCGGTCGCGTATTGTAGTCGCTCACTTACCCACGCCGAGCGAAATTACTCGGCTACCGAGCGGGAAGCTTTAGCTGTGGTACATGTAGTCGAGCATTTCCGTCCCTATCTGGAGGGTAGTAGGCCATTTCGTGTTATTACCGATCATGCTAGTCTAAAATGGTTTCTGAAGCTTAAAAATCCGACCGGTCGCTTGGCGCGTTGGGGTTGTAGATTATCACCCTATAATTTTGTAATAGAACATCGCAGTGGCTCACAAAATGTGGTACCTGACGCGTTATCCCGCTCTGTTCCCGTGGCATCTATAGGTATCACTGACGCCACAGCCGACTCGTGGTATAATAATATAATTAAACGTTGTACGGACAAACCTAGAGCTTGTCCAAATTTTCAGATAGTTGATGGTAGGTTATACCGTTTCACAAAAAGTAGTAATAAGCTCAGTGGTGATTACCAGTGGAAACAGGTTATCCCGATTGAGAGTAGGGAATCTATAATTAAACAGAACCACTCTGAACCAATCGCGGCTCATCTTGGTGTGGCAAAAACTTATAAACGTTTAAAATTAAGATATTTTTGGCCCGGGTATGTATAAGGATACCGTGGATTTTATTAAGAGTTGCTCGGTTTGCAACGCATACAAACACAGTTCACTGGCAACTCCTGGGTTCATGGGAGAACCTAAAGTTTGCTGTCGGCCATTCCAGTGCATCAGCATCGATTTAGTTGGCCCACTGCCGATGTCCAGACAGCAAAACAACTATTTGCTAGGTAGTAGTGTGTTGCTTTACAAAATATTGTTTATTATTTCCTTTACGTCGAGCTACGGGTAGGGTGATTGCTCAGCGACTGGAGGATCATGTCTTTTTGATTCATGGTATACCTCAAACCGTGATCTCCGATAACGGATCGCAATTTGTAAGCCATGAACTTCAATCTTTGTATGCCAAATATAATATACCACAAGTCCATTTGGGTCCTGTGTATTGCCCTCAGGTTAACACTGTCGAACGTTATAACCGTACTGTCATCACTGCGGTGTCCTCGTTCGTTGAAAATGACCATAGATCTTGGGACGTGAATATTCATGAGATCCAGTTCGCTATGAACACCTCTGTGAACGAATCCACGTCATATACTCCGTTTATGTTAGTTCATGGTAGGGAGGCTGTGACCGATGGTAGTATTTATGCCGGTTTCAACGATCTTGACGAGTTAGTGATAGTACCCCGGGATACTCATGCGTCTAATCTGGGTCATTTAGGTGAAATCTTTAAAGAGGTCAAGGACTCACTGCGAAAAGCCCACGATAGGAACGTTAAATATTATAACAGGCGTCGTAGGGATATTTCCTTTAACGTAGGCGATTACATTTGGAAACGGACGTATAAACAAAGCGCGGCTCATAAATACTTTTCAGTCAAACTTGCACCGAAATATGAACGTTGCAAAATAATCCGTAAACTCTCCCCACTCGTTTACGAGCTCGAAGACGAAAACGGGAAGTATGTAGGCAAATGGCATATAAAAGATTTCAAAAGCGCTGACCCCGAATAGATATTTAGGTAGGGACTTATCGCCGTGGATGTGGCGGCCGACGAATACCCATTCCGCCTTCTGCCCGGCGTGACGTAGAAATCGTCAATGGGTCTTGGTATCACACTGCATCTTAGATACCCATGTGTGTGTTCGTCCCCGATAGTGTGATCTCTTTGTTTGCCACCTAATTAATGCTTAAACACTTAATTGTCTCTTAACTTTTCCAGGAGAAGGTTTTGTTAATGTGCTTGTTAGTTTTTTACCTACCAAGGCATTTTATTGAAGTTGCTAATACAAATGAAAACGTATTAACAACAACTTTTATCATACTATCCTATGATGAGCATAGAATATTTATGATATTTTTTTTATTTCTCTCGGGAGACAGTAAATGAGACACACGATGGACGAACACACAACATGCAATTTTGTGAGCAAATCGCCTTTGACCAATAACATCTGTTTGGTTAATTTTCTACCATTATGTTTTTCTCGGTATAACTGGTAACATTATAATTTTTTTTTTTTTATTATATCTATTTTCGGAGCAAAGATGCTTGCGGTACGGCCTTGAGTGGTATACACTTTGTGTTACTATTGTCATTTATTATTATCTATTTTTGTTACAACTTAGAGATTTATCAATGATTTATCGTTCTGTATGTTTATTTTTTCTTAACTTAGCGGTTTATAATATTCTATTATTTTATACAACATAACTTAATCATATCTTAACTAAAGTACATAAGACATGGGGATATACGAACGGGGGCGTTCGACGAATTCCCTGCGTGAATTCTGCCGTGAGTGGGGGATACTGTAGTGTTTGTTTTTAAACAGAGCGTGACACTGACACACGTAGGACAGCTGTTTTGTCTATGATAGCGAACCGCTTACGTCAGCGTAACTGTCAAACTTCATTGATTGGGTTGGTAGCCTTGAGGGAAGAGTCGATTTTCCTATTCGACTAAAATATTCGCCTTGAGACTTATAAAAAAAAAAAAAAAAAAAAAAAAAAGTAGTCAGGCGGGGAATCTCTGTGGGGGCGCGTGGATGAATGGATGGAGTTTGACAGTTGTTGAATTTTGAATAGTCTTTCCCAGATCGATTTGAGTCCTCCTTATCGGGTGCTGTTTTTTAATCGATTTTGAATTTTACTCGAAATTGAATTTCCTCGCTGATTTGGGTAGGTATTCCTTTTTCCTCAGCTTACGGCGAGCGTAGGTATATAGTTTTGAGTTTATTCTTCGGTTCGTCTCGAATGCGGCGGCTGTCTGTTTGACTGTGGCCTTTGCCTTCAGTTGAAGTGGGAAACAAATCATAGACACATGTGGCGCCCGAACAAGTGGAAACAAGGCTTTGTAGCATTTACTTTGCTCTTTTTTTTGGTCATTAATTGCTCAAAAAAGGGTTGATCGATATTGGTGATTTTTCTTTTTTTTTTTAAATTTTCTTTTTTCTCTGAATTATTTGGCTTATATCCAAAGATTTGTTTATCTGGTTATACTGTGTTGTAAACATAATAATTTGTAACATCGGATGATCGATATTGGCTCAAAATTTACAATCAAAAAAGTCATATTTACTTTTTTTATACCCTTATTTAAAGGAAAAAAAAAAACCCTCTTGTGTACTGATTTTTGGTAGGTTAGTTCACCAACCTCACTTTTTTGAACCTAACAAGAAGAAACCTAACATTGAGAAACCTAATCCTTTAGAACCTAACAATTTTCAACCCTCAGGTGTGAAACCACACTTGTTACAACACTACTATTTTAACTGATATATCTTAACAGGTAGGTGATTTTATTATCATATTAATTACACTTTGTTATTGAACATTTCTTTATTTTGCCACACTAGGAGTAATTTTAACTTACAAAATGGAACAGAGGCCGATCACTTTTAACTTGTTACACAAAGATGAGTTGGAATATGAAGTCAGAATTAGGGGTGCGAAGCCTGTGGACGGGGTGCCTGCTTTAAAGGCACAAGTACGGGCTTTAAATAAAGATTTACCTTCTGATGAAATATTAACTTGTGAAGTAGAGATAGAATCAGAGTTGGATATTGTTAGGGAGAAATTAGACAGTTTAGATGATCTTACTTCTCAAACTTCTTCTAGAGCTAGTTCCCTTAAAGCACTGAACAGAATACAATCATTAGCACATCACTTGTTTCATAGACTTAGTCGCTTAGATTCTGATAATGATGACAGCATCGCCTCTCGATTGGAGGCGCTGCAGGAACGTCTGGACAAGTTTCTGGTTAAGTTAGATAACATTATGCACCATTTTAAGAGTAGTTTAACTCAGGTGCCTCCGGAAGAGAATAGCAGAGTCCATGCTGCTTCTGAACGCACTGGGAATGCTTCCGCTGACTCTGGTGCTGCCGTACATAAACTAAACATACGGTTTAATGGGAAAACCTGTGTAAAGGCATTCTTGCAGCGTTTAGAGGAGTTATGTTTGTCTCGTGGTGTAACAGATGGTAAATTGTTCAATTCTGCAGCTGAATTGTTTACAGATGAGGCTCTTTGTTGGTATCGTGGGGTGCAATCCGAAGTACATAGCTGGTTAGGGTTGAAAACCTTGCTTCTTGATGAATATTTACCATCAGATTATGATCATCGTTTATTACAAGAGATCCGGTCTCGCACTCAGGGTTCCGATGAAAGCATAGTGAATTATCTTAGCATTATGCAGAACTATTTTACTCGGTTGTCAAAGTCGCTTTCAGAGGAAGAGAAATTGAATATTGTTCTTTTTAATATTAGACCTTTTTACACTACCCAATTAGCTTTGAATCCCATAGAGTCCTGGACAGATTTGAAACGCAAATGTAGACTTCTGGAAGGTGCCAAGGAGCGTTCCCAACATTTTAGTGAACCACCTAAAATAACCCAGGCTTGCTTAGCTCCAGATCTGAGTTATAAGAATAGCAATAATAGACAACTGCCTAAGGTCTCAGCCGTGCAACTGGTGGGAAATGATAAGTTCTGTGTGCGTTGCCGTGTTGAAGGGCACACTTTGGGAACATGCCGGGAAGCTCATGTTTTGGTTTGTTATCGTTGCGGCCGAAAAGGGGTGACGGCAAGATCGTGTCCCGAGTGCTCCCAGGGGAAAGCTAAGAATACTCCTCGTCCAAAAAACGGGAAGGTGTGAATCGGCGCTGTTATACATTTTTGTCTAAACACGAATGGGATTCGTGGTTGGAAGTAATTCGACGGTTTTTCGATAGTAATAAACAAAACATTATTAAAAAGTGTCAAAATGAATGTCAACATCTGACAGCGCCGATTCACAACACAAGAGGGGATGCCCGTCCATTTTTAAAAATTACTATTTATGAATTAAAATATATAGGCTTGCTAGACTCTGGTTCTGAAATATCTATTGTAGGTAACAATGCAATAAAACATTTTTCTGGCCTTGGTACTGTACATAAGTCATGGGACTTAACACACATTACTACTGCAAACGGTTCGTCGTCTCCAGTGACGGGCTACATATTTTTGCCAGTCACTGTCGGAGGAAGAACCGCCACTATTAAATTCTACTTAGTACCTGGGGTCGCCACTGAGCTACTTTTTGGGATGAATTTCTGGAAAGAATTTAAGATAGCACCCGACGTTCTATCCTTATTGGAGGGTGGTGAGTATTTGCCGGGGGGTAATCATATTGGTTCGATCACTTGTAACGATAGATTTTTACAAGATTTTGAGTCGCTCTCTGAGTCCGAGCGTAGGCAGGCTCAGGAAGTAATACGATTGTTTGAGGATATATCAGCGGAGAAGAGAGGATTAGGTAGGACTCACTTGGTCACGCACAAAATAGACACGGGCGATCATCCACCGATCAAGCAGCGTTACTATATCATGTCTCCGGAAAAGTTGGCCGAAATGAACAAGCAACTAGACCAAATGCTCAAAGATGATGTGGTGGAGCCGAGCAATAGTGCGTGGAACAATCCCGTCACTCTGGCGCAAAAGTCGGATGGATCTTATCGTTTTTGTTTGGACAGTAGGAAACTCAACGCGATTTCAAAGCATGACGCCTATCCTTTGCCGTATATCAGTAGCATCCTGGACCAGCTCCGTGACGCGAAATTCCTGTCTTCAATCGATCTTAAATCGGCATACCATCAAGTATTATTATCACCGGATTCCCGGGAAAAGACCGCATTCACTATTCCCTCCCGCGGGCTATTTCAATTTAAGGTCATGTGTTTCGGTTTGACCTCAGCGCCTGCCACTCAGCAGCGCTTGATGGATAGTTTGTTTGGGCCGGAGTTTAATAAGCTGTTGGGATCCGGGTCACCAGATTTTAACCCGGATAACCATAAAATATTCATTTATTTGGATGATTTAATAATTTTAACTTCCTCGCCTGCTATGTCCGAACATCTTGATATTCTACGTAAAGTCAGAGATAGATTGTTGGAGGCTAATTTAACTATTAATATGGGGAAGTGTCAATTCTTTAGAAGACAGTTGAAGTATTTGGGTCACGTGGTTGATGAATATGGTTTGCGTACCGATCCCGATAAAATAAGAGCTATTGTGGATTTTCCCATACCCGCTAATAGAAAGGAGGTGAAACGTTTTCTGGGAACTGCATCATATTATAGGCGATTTATTAAAAACTTTAGCCATATGGCCGGGCCATTAAATGCTCTCACTTCTACGCGTAAGGGTGCTCCTCCCTTTAAATGGTCGGATGAGGCAGAGCAAGCATTTCTGGACTTGAAGTCGGCTCTTACAAGTGCTCCAGTTTTGGCATGTCCGGACTTCACGAAGGAATTTGCAGTTCATTGCGATGCGTCCAATTTTGGCATTGGAGGTACCCTCACCCAAACCGTAGACGGCCAGGAGCATCCGGTCGCGTATTGTAGTCGCTCACTTACCCACGCCGAGCGAAATTACTCGGCTACCGAGCGGGAAGCTTTAGCTGTGGTACATGTAGTCGAGCATTTCCGTCCCTATCTGGAGGGTAGTAGGCCATTTCGTGTTATTACCGATCATGCTAGTCTAAAATGGTTTCTGAAGCTTAAAAATCCGACCGGTCGCTTGGCGCGTTGGGGTTGTAGATTATCACCCTATAATTTTGTAATAGAACATCGCAGTGGCTCACAAAATGTGGTACCTGACGCGTTATCCCGCTCTGTTCCCGTGGCATCTATAGGTATCACTGACGCCACAGCCGACTCGTGGTATAATAATATAATTAAACGTTGTACGGACAAACCTAGAGCTTGTCCAAATTTTCAGATAGTTGATGGTAGGTTATACCGTTTCACAAAAAGTAGTAATAAGCTCAGTGGTGATTACCAGTGGAAACAGGTTATCCCGATTGAGAGTAGGGAAGCTATAATTAAACAGAACCACTCTGAACCAATCGCGGCTCATCTTGGTGTGGCAAAAACTTATAAACGTTTAAAATTAAGATATTTTTGGCCCGGTATGTATAAGGATACCGTGGATTTTATTAAGAGTTGCTCGGTTTGCAACGCATACAAACACAGTTCACTGGCAACTCCTGGGTTCATGGGAGAACCTAAAGTTTGCTGTCGGCCATTCCAGTGCATCAGCATCGATTTAGTTGGCCCACTGCCGATGTCCAGACAGCAAAACAACTATTTGCTAGTAGTAGTGTGTTGCTTTACAAAATATTGTTTATTATTTCCTTTACGTCGAGCTACGGGTAGGGTGATTGCTCAACGACTGGAGGATCATGTCTTTTTGATTCATGGTATACCTCAAACCGTGATCTCCGATAACGGATCGCAATTTGTAAGCCATGAACTTCAATCTTTGTATGCCAAATATAATATACCACAAGTCCATTTGGGTCCTGTGTATTGCCCTCAGGTTAACACTGTCGAACGTTATAACCGTACTGTCATCACTGCGGTGTCCTCGTTCGTTGAAAATGACCATAGATCTTGGGACGTGAATATTCATGAGATCCAGTTCGCTATGAACACCTCTGTGAACGAATCCACGTCATATACTCCGTTTATGTTAGTTCATGGTAGGGAGGCTGTGACCGATGGTAGTATTTATGCCGGTTTCAACGATCTTGACGAGTTAGTGATAGTACCCCGGGATACTCATGCGTCTAATCTGGGTCATTTAGGTGAAATCTTTAAAGAGGTCAAGGACTCACTGCGAAAAGCCCACGATAGGAACGTTAAATATTATAACAGGCGTCGTAGGGATATTTCCTTTAACGTAGGCGATTACATTTGGAAACGGACGTATAAACAAAGCGCGGCTCATAAATACTTTTCAGTCAAACTTGCACCGAAATATGAACGTTGCAAAATAATCCGTAAACTCTCCCCACTCGTTTACGAGCTCGAAGACGAAAACGGGAAGTATGTAGGCAAATGGCATATAAAAGATTTCAAAAGCGCTGACCCCGAATAGATATTTAGGTAGGGACTTATCGCCGTGGATGTGGCGGCCGACGAATACCCATTCCGCCTTCTGCCCGGCGTGACGTAGAAATCGTCAATGGGTCTTGGTATCACACTGCATCTTAGATACCCATGTGTGTGTTCGTCCCCGATAGTGTGATCTCTTTGTTTGCCACCTAATTAATGCTTAAACACTTAATTGTCTCTTAACTTTTCCAGGAGAAGGTTTTGTTAATGTGCTTGTTAGTTTTTTACCTACCAAGGCATTTTATTGAAGTTGCTAATACAAATGAAAACGTATTAACAACAACTTTTATCATACTATCCTATGATGAGCATAGAATATTTATGATATTTTTTTTTATTTCTCTCGGGAGACAGTAAATGAGACACACGATGGACGAACACACAACATGCAATTTTGTGAGCAAATCGCCTTTGACCAATAACATCTGTTTGGTTAATTTTCTACCATTATGTTTTTCTCGGTATAACTGGTAACATTATAATTTTTTTTTTTTTTTTTGATTATATCTATTTTCGGAGCAAAGATGCTTGCGGTACGGCCTTGAGTGGTATACACTTTGTGTTACTATTGTCATTTATTATTATCTATTTTTGTTACAACTTAGAGATTTATCAATGATTTATCGTTCTGTATGTTTATTTTTTCTTAACTTAGCGGTTTATAATATTCTATTATTTTATACAACATAACTTAATCATATCTTAACTAAAGTACATAAGACATGGGGATATACGAACGGGGGCGTTCGACGAATTCCCTACGTGAATTCTGCCGTGAGTGGGGGGATACTGTAGTGTTTGTTTTTAAACAGAGCGTGACACTGACACACGTAGGACAGCTGTTTTGTCTATGATAGCGAACCGCTTACGTCAGCGTAACTGTCAAACTTCATTGATTGGGTTGGTAGCCTTGAGGGAAGAGTCGATTTTCCTATTCGACTAAAATATTCGCCTTGAGACTTATAAAAAAAAAAAAAAAAAAAAAAAAAAAGTAGTCAGGCGGGGAATCTCTGTGGGGGCGCGTGGATGAATGGATGGAGTTTGACAGTTGTTGAATTTTGAATAGTCTTTCCCAGATCGATTTGAGTCCTCCTTATCGGGTGCTGTTTTTTAATCGATTTTGAATTTTACTCGAAATTGAATTTCCTCGCTGATTTGGGTAGGTATTCCTTTTTCCTCAGCTTACGGCGAGCGTAGGTATATAGTTTTGAGTTTATTCTTCGGTTCGTCTCGAATGCGGCGGCTGTCTGTTTGACTGTGGCCTTTGCCTTCAGTTGAAGTGGGAAACAAATCATAGACACATGTGGCGCCCGAACAAGTGGAAACAAGGCTTTGTAGCATTTACTTTGCTCTTTTTTTTGGTCATTAATTGCTCAAAAAAGGGTTGATCGATATTGGTGATTTTTCTTTTTTTTTTTAAATTTTCTTTTTTCTCTGAATTATTTGGCTTATATCCAAAGATTTGTTTATCTGGTTATACTGTGTTGTAAACATAATAATTTGTAACATCGGATGATCGATATTGGCTCAAAATTTACAATCAAAAAAGTCATATTTACTTTTTTTATACCCTTATTTAAAGGAAAAAAAAAAACCCTCTTGTGTACTGATTTTTGGTAGGTTAGTTCACCAACCTCACTTTTTTGAACCTAACAAGAAGAAACCTAACATTGAGAAACCTAATCCTTTAGAACCTAACAATTTTCAACCCTCAGGTGTGAAACCACACTTGTTACAACACTACTATTTTAACTGATATATCTTAACAGGTAGGTGATTTTATTATCATATTAATTACACTTTGTTATTGAACATTTCTTTATTTTGCCACACTAGGAGTAATTTTAACTTACAAAATGGAACAGAGGCCGATCACTTTTAACTTGTTACACAAAGATGAGTTGGAATATGAAGTCAGAATTAGGGGTGCGAAGCCTGTGGACGGGGTGCCTGCTTTAAAGGCACAAGTACGGGCTTTAAATAAAGATTTACCTTCTGATGAAATATTAACTTGTGAAGTAGAGATAGAATCAGAGTTGGATATTGTTAGGGAGAAATTAGACAGTTTAGATGATCTTACTTCTCAAACTTCTTCTAGAGCTAGTTCCCTTAAAGCACTGAACAGAATACAATCATTAGCACATCACTTGTTTCATAGACTTAGTCGCTTAGATTCTGATAATGATGACAGCATCGCCTCTCGATTGGAGGCGCTGCAGGAACGTCTGGACAAGTTTCTGGTTAAGTTAGATAACATTATGCACCATTTTAAGAGTAGTTTAACTCAGGTGCCTCCGGAAGAGAATAGCAGAGTCCATGCTGCTTCTGAACGCACTGGGAATGCTTCCGCTGACTCTGGTGCTGCCGTACATAAACTAAACATACGGTTTAATGGGAAAACCTGTGTAAAGGCATTCTTGCAGCGTTTAGAGGAGTTATGTTTGTCTCGTGGTGTAACAGATGGTAAATTGTTCAATTCTGCAGCTGAATTGTTTACAGATGAGGCTCTTTGTTGGTATCGTGGGGTGCAATCCGAAGTACATAGCTGGTTAGGGTTGAAAACCTTGCTTCTTGATGAATATTTACCATCAGATTATGATCATCGTTTATTACAAGAGATCCGGTCTCGCACTCAGGGTTCCGATGAAAGCATAGTGAATTATCTTAGCATTATGCAGAACTATTTTACTCGGTTGTCAAAGTCGCTTTCAGAGGAAGAGAAATTGAATATTGTTCTTTTTAATATTAGACCTTTTTACACTACCCAATTAGCTTTGAATCCCATAGAGTCCTGGACAGATTTGAAACGCAAATGTAGACTTCTGGAAGGTGCCAAGGAGCGTTCCCAACATTTTAGTGAACCACCTAAAATAACCCAGGCTTGCTTAGCTCCAGATCTGAGTTATAAGAATAGCAATAATAGACAACTGCCTAAGGTCTCAGCCGTGCAACTGGTGGGAAATGATAAGTTCTGTGTGCGTTGCCGTGTTGAAGGGCACACTTTGGGAACATGCCGGGAAGCTCATGTTTTGGTTTGTTATCGTTGCGGCCGAAAAGGGGTGACGGCAAGATCGTGTCCCGAGTGCTCCCAGGGGAAAGCTAAGAATACTCCTCGTCCAAAAAACGGGAAGGTGTGAATCGGCGCTGTTATACATTTTTGTCTAAACACGAATGGGATTCGTGGTTGGAAGTAATTCGACGGTTTTTCGATAGTAATAAACAAAACATTATTAAAAAGTGTCAAAATGAATGTCAACATCTGACAGCGCCGATTCACAACACAAGAGGGGATGCCCGTCCATTTTTAAAAATTACTATTTATGAATTAAAATATATAGGCTTGCTAGACTCTGGTTCTGAAATATCTATTGTAGGTAACAATGCAATAAAACATTTTTCTGGCCTTGGTACTGTACATAAGTCATGGGACTTAACACACATTACTACTGCAAACGGTTCGTCGTCTCCAGTGACGGGCTACATATTTTTGCCAGTCACTGTCGGAGGAAGAACCGCCACTATTAAATTCTACTTAGTACCTGGGGTCGCCACTGAGCTACTTTTTGGGATGAATTTCTGGAAAGAATTTAAGATAGCACCCGACGTTCTATCCTTATTGGAGGGTGGTGAGTATTTGCCGGGGGGTAATCATATTGGTTCGATCACTTGTAACGATAGATTTTTACAAGATTTTGAGTCGCTCTCTGAGTCCGAGCGTAGGCAGGCTCAGGAAGTAATACGATTGTTTGAGGATATATCAGCGGAGAAGAGAGGATTAGGTAGGACTCACTTGGTCACGCACAAAATAGACACGGGCGATCATCCACCGATCAAGCAGCGTTACTATATCATGTCTCCGGAAAAGTTGGCCGAAATGAACAAGCAACTAGACCAAATGCTCAAAGATGATGTGGTGGAGCCGAGCAATAGTGCGTGGAACAATCCCGTCACTCTGGCGCAAAAGTCGGATGGATCTTATCGTTTTTGTTTGGACAGTAGGAAACTCAACGCGATTTCAAAGCATGACGCCTATCCTTTGCCGTATATCAGTAGCATCCTGGACCAGCTCCGTGACGCGAAATTCCTGTCTTCAATCGATCTTAAATCGGCATACCATCAAGTATTATTATCACCGGATTCCCGGGAAAAGACCGCATTCACTATTCCCTCCCGCGGGCTATTTCAATTTAAGGTCATGTGTTTCGGTTTGACCTCAGCGCCTGCCACTCAGCAGCGCTTGATGGATAGTTTGTTTGGGCCGGAGTTTAATAAGCTGTTGGGATCCGGGTCACCAGATTTTAACCCGGATAACCATAAAATATTCATTTATTTGGATGATTTAATAATTTTAACTTCCTCGCCTGCTATGTCCGAACATCTTGATATTCTACGTAAAGTCAGAGATAGATTGTTGGAGGCTAATTTAACTATTAATATGGGGAAGTGTCAATTCTTTAGAAGACAGTTGAAGTATTTGGGTCACGTGGTTGATGAATATGGTTTGCGTACCGATCCCGATAAAATAAGAGCTATTGTGGATTTTCCCATACCCGCTAATAGAAAGGAGGTGAAACGTTTTCTGGGAACTGCATCATATTATAGGCGATTTATTAAAAACTTTAGCCATATGGCCGGGCCATTAAATGCTCTCACTTCTACGCGTAAGGGTGCTCCTCCCTTTAAATGGTCGGATGAGGCAGAGCAAGCATTTCTGGACTTGAAGTCGGCTCTTACAAGTGCTCCAGTTTTGGCATGTCCGGACTTCACGAAGGAATTTGCAGTTCATTGCGATGCGTCCAATTTTGGCATTGGAGGTACCCTCACCCAAACCGTAGACGGCCAGGAGCATCCGGTCGCGTATTGTAGTCGCTCACTTACCCACGCCGAGCGAAATTACTCGGCTACCGAGCGGGAAGCTTTAGCTGTGGTACATGTAGTCGAGCATTTCCGTCCCTATCTGGAGGGTAGTAGGCCATTTCGTGTTATTACCGATCATGCTAGTCTAAAATGGTTTCTGAAGCTTAAAAATCCGACCGGTCGCTTGGCGCGTTGGGGTTGTAGATTATCACCCTATAATTTTGTAATAGAACATCGCAGTGGCTCACAAAATGTGGTACCTGACGCGTTATCCCGCTCTGTTCCCGTGGCATCTATAGGTATCACTGACGCCACAGCCGACTCGTGGTATAATAATATAATTAAACGTTGTACGGACAAACCTAGAGCTTGTCCAAATTTTCAGATAGTTGATGGTAGGTTATACCGTTTCACAAAAAGTAGTAATAAGCTCAGTGGTGATTACCAGTGGAAACAGGTTATCCCGATTGAGAGTAGGGAAGCTATAATTAAACAGAACCACTCTGAACCAATCGCGGCTCATCTTGGTGTGGCAAAAACTTATAAACGTTTAAAATTAAGATATTTTTGGCCCGGTATGTATAAGGATACCGTGGATTTTATTAAGAGTTGCTCGGTTTGCAACGCATACAAACACAGTTCACTGGCAACTCCTGGGTTCATGGGAGAACCTAAAGTTTGCTGTCGGCCATTCCAGTGCATCAGCATCGATTTAGTTGGCCCACTGCCGATGTCCAGACAGCAAAACAACTATTTGCTAGTAGTAGTGTGTTGCTTTACAAAATATTGTTTATTATTTCCTTTACGTCGAGCTACGGGTAGGGTGATTGCTCAACGACTGGAGGATCATGTCTTTTTGATTCATGGTATACCTCAAACCGTGATCTCCGATAACGGATCGCAATTTGTAAGCCATGAACTTCAATCTTTGTATGCCAAATATAATATACCACAAGTCCATTTGGGTCCTGTGTATTGCCCTCAGGTTAACACTGTCGAACGTTATAACCGTACTGTCATCACTGCGGTGTCCTCGTTCGTTGAAAATGACCATAGATCTTGGGACGTGAATATTCATGAGATCCAGTTCGCTATGAACACCTCTGTGAACGAATCCACGTCATATACTCCGTTTATGTTAGTTCATGGTAGGGAGGCTGTGACCGATGGTAGTATTTATGCCGGTTTCAACGATCTTGACGAGTTAGTGATAGTACCCCGGGATACTCATGCGTCTAATCTGGGTCATTTAGGTGAAATCTTTAAAGAGGTCAAGGACTCACTGCGAAAAGCCCACGATAGGAACGTTAAATATTATAACAGGCGTCGTAGGGATATTTCCTTTAACGTAGGCGATTACATTTGGAAACGGACGTATAAACAAAGCGCGGCTCATAAATACTTTTCAGTCAAACTTGCACCGAAATATGAACGTTGCAAAATAATCCGTAAACTCTCCCCACTCGTTTACGAGCTCGAAGACGAAAACGGGAAGTATGTAGGCAAATGGCATATAAAAGATTTCAAAAGCGCTGACCCCGAATAGATATTTAGGTAGGGACTTATCGCCGTGGATGTGGCGGCCGACGAATACCCATTCCGCCTTCTGCCCGGCGTGACGTAGAAATCGTCAATGGGTCTTGGTATCACACTGCATCTTAGATACCCATGTGTGTGTTCGTCCCCGATAGTGTGATCTCTTTGTTTGCCACCTAATTAATGCTTAAACACTTAATTGTCTCTTAACTTTTCCAGGAGAAGGTTTTGTTAATGTGCTTGTTAGTTTTTTACCTACCAAGGCATTTTATTGAAGTTGCTAATACAAATGAAAACGTATTAACAACAACTTTTATCATACTATCCTATGATGAGCATAGAATATTTATGATATTTTTTTTTATTTCTCTCGGGAGACAGTAAATGAGACACACGATGGACGAACACACAACATGCAATTTTGTGAGCAAATCGCCTTTGACCAATAACATCTGTTTGGTTAATTTTCTACCATTATGTTTTTCTCGGTATAACTGGTAACATTATAATTTTTTTTTTTTTTTTTGATTATATCTATTTTCGGAGCAAAGATGCTTGCGGTACGGCCTTGAGTGGTATACACTTTGTGTTACTATTGTCATTTATTATTATCTATTTTTGTTACAACTTAGAGATTTATCAATGATTTATCGTTCTGTATGTTTATTTTTTCTTAACTTAGCGGTTTATAATATTCTATTATTTTATACAACATAACTTAATCATATCTTAACTAAAGTACATAAGACATGGGGATATACGAACGGGGGCGTTCGACGAATTCCCTACGTGAATTCTGCCGTGAGTGGGGGGATACTGTAGTGTTTGTTTTTAAACAGAGCGTGACACTGACACACGTAGGACAGCTGTTTTGTCTATGATAGCGAACCGCTTACGTCAGCGTAACTGTCAAACTTCATTGATTGGGTTGGTAGCCTTGAGGGAAGAGTCGATTTTCCTATTCGACTAAAATATTCGCCTTGAGACTTATAAAAAAAAAAAAAAAAAAAAAAAAAAAAGTAGTCAGGCGGGGAATCTCTGTGGGGGCGCGTGGATGAATGGATGGAGTTTGACAGTTGTTGAATTTTGAATAGTCTTTCCCAGATCGATTTGAGTCCTCCTTATCGGGTGCTGTTTTTTAATCGATTTTGAATTTTACTCGAAATTGAATTTCCTCGCTGATTTGGGTAGGTATTCCTTTTTCCTCAGCTTACGGCGAGCGTAGGTATATAGTTTTGAGTTTATTCTTCGGTTCGTCTCGAATGCGGCGGCTGTCTGTTTGACTGTGGCCTTTGCCTTCAGTTGAAGTGGGAAACAAATCATAGACACATGTGGCGCCCGAACAAGTGGAAACAAGGCTTTGTAGCATTTACTTTGCTCTTTTTTTTGGTCATTAATTGCTCAAAAAAGGGTTGATCGATATTGGTGATTTTTCTTTTTTTTTTTAAATTTTCTTTTTTCTCTGAATTATTTGGCTTATATCCAAAGATTTGTTTATCTGGTTATACTGTGTTGTAAACATAATAATTTGTAACATCGGATGATCGATATTGGCTCAAAATTTACAATCAAAAAAGTCATATTTACTTTTTTTATACCCTTATTTAAAGGAAAAAAAAAAACCCTCTTGTGTACTGATTTTTGGTAGGTTAGTTCACCAACCTCACTTTTTTGAACCTAACAAGAAGAAACCTAACATTGAGAAACCTAATCCTTTAGAACCTAACAATTTTCAACCCTCAGGTGTGAAACCACACTTGTTACAACACTACTATTTTAACTGATATATCTTAACAGGTAGGTGATTTTATTATCATATTAATTACACTTTGTTATTGAACATTTCTTTATTTTGCCACACTAGGAGTAATTTTAACTTACAAAATGGAACAGAGGCCGATCACTTTTAACTTGTTACACAAAGATGAGTTGGAATATGAAGTCAGAATTAGGGGTGCGAAGCCTGTGGACGGGGTGCCTGCTTTAAAGGCACAAGTACGGGCTTTAAATAAAGATTTACCTTCTGATGAAATATTAACTTGTGAAGTAGAGATAGAATCAGAGTTGGATATTGTTAGGGAGAAATTAGACAGTTTAGATGATCTTACTTCTCAAACTTCTTCTAGAGCTAGTTCCCTTAAAGCACTGAACAGAATACAATCATTAGCACATCACTTGTTTCATAGACTTAGTCGCTTAGATTCTGATAATGATGACAGCATCGCCTCTCGATTGGAGGCGCTGCAGGAACGTCTGGACAAGTTTCTGGTTAAGTTAGATAACATTATGCACCATTTTAAGAGTAGTTTAACTCAGGTGCCTCCGGAAGAGAATAGCAGAGTCCATGCTGCTTCTGAACGCACTGGGAATGCTTCCGCTGACTCTGGTGCTGCCGTACATAAACTAAACATACGGTTTAATGGGAAAACCTGTGTAAAGGCATTCTTGCAGCGTTTAGAGGAGTTATGTTTGTCTCGTGGTGTAACAGATGGTAAATTGTTCAATTCTGCAGCTGAATTGTTTACAGATGAGGCTCTTTGTTGGTATCGTGGGGTGCAATCCGAAGTACATAGCTGGTTAGGGTTGAAAACCTTGCTTCTTGATGAATATTTACCATCAGATTATGATCATCGTTTATTACAAGAGATCCGGTCTCGCACTCAGGGTTCCGATGAAAGCATAGTGAATTATCTTAGCATTATGCAGAACTATTTTACTCGGTTGTCAAAGTCGCTTTCAGAGGAAGAGAAATTGAATATTGTTCTTTTTAATATTAGACCTTTTTACACTACCCAATTAGCTTTGAATCCCATAGAGTCCTGGACAGATTTGAAACGCAAATGTAGACTTCTGGAAGGTGCCAAGGAGCGTTCCCAACATTTTAGTGAACCACCTAAAATAACCCAGGCTTGCTTAGCTCCAGATCTGAGTTATAAGAATAGCAATAATAGACAACTGCCTAAGGTCTCAGCCGTGCAACTGGTGGGAAATGATAAGTTCTGTGTGCGTTGCCGTGTTGAAGGGCACACTTTGGGAACATGCCGGGAAGCTCATGTTTTGGTTTGTTATCGTTGCGGCCGAAAAGGGGTGACGGCAAGATCGTGTCCCGAGTGCTCCCAGGGGAAAGCTAAGAATACTCCTCGTCCAAAAAACGGGAAGGTGTGAATCGGCGCTGTTATACATTTTTGTCTAAACACGAATGGGATTCGTGGTTGGAAGTAATTCGACGGTTTTTCGATAGTAATAAACAAAACATTATTAAAAAGTGTCAAAATGAATGTCAACATCTGACAGCGCCGATTCACAACACAAGAGGGGATGCCCGTCCATTTTTAAAAATTACTATTTATGAATTAAAATATATAGGCTTGCTAGACTCTGGTTCTGAAATATCTATTGTAGGTAACAATGCAATAAAACATTTTTCTGGCCTTGGTACTGTACATAAGTCATGGGACTTAACACACATTACTACTGCAAACGGTTCGTCGTCTCCAGTGACGGGCTACATATTTTTGCCAGTCACTGTCGGAGGAAGAACCGCCACTATTAAATTCTACTTAGTACCTGGGGTCGCCACTGAGCTACTTTTTGGGATGAATTTCTGGAAAGAATTTAAGATAGCACCCGACGTTCTATCCTTATTGGAGGGTGGTGAGTATTTGCCGGGGGGTAATCATATTGGTTCGATCACTTGTAACGATAGATTTTTACAAGATTTTGAGTCGCTCTCTGAGTCCGAGCGTAGGCAGGCTCAGGAAGTAATACGATTGTTTGAGGATATATCAGCGGAGAAGAGAGGATTAGGTAGGACTCACTTGGTCACGCACAAAATAAGAAAGTTGGCCGAAATGAACAAGCAACTAGACCAAATGCTCAAAGATGATGTGGTGGAGCCGAGCAATAGTGCGTGGAACAATCCCGTCACTCTGGCGCAAAAGTCGGATGGATCTTATCGTTTTTGTTTGGACAGTAGGAAACTCAACGCGATTTCAAAGCATGACGCCTATCCTTTGCCGTATATCAGTAGCATCCTGGACCAGCTCCGTGACGCGAAATTCCTGTCTTCAATCGATCTTAAATCGGCATACCATCAAGTATTATTATCACCGGATTCCCGGGAAAAGACCGCATTCACTATTCCCTCCCGCGGGCTATTTCAATTTAAGGTCATGTGTTTCGGTTTGACCTCAGCGCCTGCCACTCAGCAGCGCTTGATGGATAGTTTGTTTGGGCCGGAGTTTAATAAGCTGTTGGGATCCGGGTCACCAGATTTTAACCCGGATAACCATAAAATATTCATTTATTTGGATGATTTAATAATTTTAACTTCCTCGCCTGCTATGTCCGAACATCTTGATATTCTACGTAAAGTCAGAGATAGATTGTTGGAGGCTAATTTAACTATTAATATGGGGAAGTGTCAATTCTTTAGAAGACAGTTGAAGTATTTGGGTCACGTGGTTGATGAATATGGTTTGCGTACCGATCCCGATAAAATAAGAGCTATTGTGGATTTTCCCATACCCGCTAATAGAAAGGAGGTGAAACGTTTTCTGGGAACTGCATCATATTATAGGCGATTTATTAAAAACTTTAGCCATATGGCCGGGCCATTAAATGCTCTCACTTCTACGCGTAAGGGTGCTCCTCCCTTTAAATGGTCGGATGAGGCAGAGCAAGCATTTCTGGACTTGAAGTCGGCTCTTACAAGTGCTCCAGTTTTGGCATGTCCGGACTTCACGAAGGAATTTGCAGTTCATTGCGATGCGTCCAATTTTGGCATTGGAGGTACCCTCACCCAAACCGTAGACGGCCAGGAGCATCCGGTCGCGTATTGTAGTCGCTCACTTACCCACGCCGAGCGAAATTACTCGGCTACCGAGCGGGAAGCTTTAGCTGTGGTACATGTAGTCGAGCATTTCCGTCCCTATCTGGAGGGTAGTAGGCCATTTCGTGTTATTACCGATCATGCTAGTCTAAAATGGTTTCTGAAGCTTAAAAATCCGACCGGTCGCTTGGCGCGTTGGGGTTGTAGATTATCACCCTATAATTTTGTAATAGAACATCGCAGTGGCTCACAAAATGTGGTACCTGACGCGTTATCCCGCTCTGTTCCCGTGGCATCTATAGGTATCACTGACGCCACAGCCGACTCGTGGTATAATAATATAATTAAACGTTGTACGGACAAACCTAGAGCTTGTCCAAATTTTCAGATAGTTGATGGTAGGTTATACCGTTTCACAAAAAGTAGTAATAAGCTCAGTGGTGATTACCAGTGGAAACAGGTTATCCCGATTGAGAGTAGGGAAGCTATAATTAAACAGAACCACTCTGAACCAATCGCGGCTCATCTTGGTGTGGCAAAAACTTATAAACGTTTAAAATTAAGATATTTTTGGCCCGGTATGTATAAGGATACCGTGGATTTTATTAAGAGTTGCTCGGTTTGCAACGCATACAAACACAGTTCACTGGCAACTCCTGGGTTCATGGGAGAACCTAAAGTTTGCTGTCGGCCATTCCAGTGCATCAGCATCGATTTAGTTGGCCCACTGCCGATGTCCAGACAGCAAAACAACTATTTGCTAGTAGTAGTGTGTTGCTTTACAAAATATTGTTTATTATTTCCTTTACGTCGAGCTACGGGTAGGGTGATTGCTCAACGACTGGAGGATCATGTCTTTTTGATTCATGGTATACCTCAAACCGTGATCTCCGATAACGGATCGCAATTTGTAAGCCATGAACTTCAATCTTTGTATGCCAAATATAATATACCACAAGTCCATTTGGGTCCTGTGTATTGCCCTCAGGTTAACACTGTCGAACGTTATAACCGTACTGTCATCACTGCGGTGTCCTCGTTCGTTGAAAATGACCATAGATCTTGGGACGTGAATATTCATGAGATCCAGTTCGCTATGAACACCTCTGTGAACGAATCCACGTCATATACTCCGTTTATGTTAGTTCATGGTAGGGAGGCTGTGACCGATGGTAGTATTTATGCCGGTTTCAACGATCTTGACGAGTTAGTGATAGTACCCCGGGATACTCATGCGTCTAATCTGGGTCATTTAGGTGAAATCTTTAAAGAGGTCAAGGACTCACTGCGAAAAGCCCACGATAGGAACGTTAAATATTATAACAGGCGTCGTAGGGATATTTCCTTTAACGTAGGCGATTACATTTGGAAACGGACGTATAAACAAAGCGCGGCTCATAAATACTTTTCAGTCAAACTTGCACCGAAATATGAACGTTGCAAAATAATCCGTAAACTCTCCCCACTCGTTTACGAGCTCGAAGACGAAAACGGGAAGTATGTAGGCAAATGGCATATAAAAGATTTCAAAAGCGCTGACCCCGAATAGATATTTAGGTAGGGACTTATCGCCGTGGATGTGGCGGCCGACGAATACCCATTCCGCCTTCTGCCCGGCGTGACGTAGAAATCGTCAATGGGTCTTGGTATCACACTGCATCTTAGATACCCATGTGTGTGTTCGTCCCCGATAGTGTGATCTCTTTGTTTGCCACCTAATTAATGCTTAAACACTTAATTGTCTCTTAACTTTTCCAGGAGAAGGTTTTGTTAATGTGCTTGTTAGTTTTTTACCTACCAAGGCATTTTATTGAAGTTGCTAATACAAATGAAAACGTATTAACAACAACTTTTATCATACTATCCTATGATGAGCATAGAATATTTATGATATTTTTTTTTATTTCTCTCGGGAGACAGTAAATGAGACACACGATGGACGAACACACAACATGCAATTTTGTGAGCAAATCGCCTTTGACCAATAACATCTGTTTGGTTAATTTTCTACCATTATGTTTTTCTCGGTATAACTGGTAACATTATAATTTTTTTTTTTTTTTTGATTATATCTATTTTCGGAGCAAAGATGCTTGCGGTACGGCCTTGAGTGGTATACACTTTGTGTTACTATTGTCATTTATTATTATCTATTTTTGTTACAACTTAGAGATTTATCAATGATTTATCGTTCTGTATGTTTATTTTTTCTTAACTTAGCGGTTTATAATATTCTATTATTTTATACAACATAACTTAATCATATCTTAACTAAAGTACATAAGACATGGGGATATACGAACGGGGGCGTTCGACGAATTCCCTACGTGAATTCTGCCGTGAGTGGGGGGATACTGTAGTGTTTGTTTTTAAACAGAGCGTGACACTGACACACGTAGGACAGCTGTTTTGTCTATGATAGCGAACCGCTTACGTCAGCGTAACTGTCAAACTTCATTGATTGGGTTGGTAGCCTTGAGGGAAGAGTCGATTTTCCTATTCGACTAAAATATTCGCCTTGAGACTTATAAAAAAAAAAAAAAAAAAAAAAAAAAAGTAGTCAGGCGGGGAATCTCTGTGGGGGCGCGTGGATGAATGGATGGAGTTTGACAGTTGTTGAATTTTGAATAGTCTTTCCCAGATCGATTTGAGTCCTCCTTATCGGGTGCTGTTTTTTAATCGATTTTGAATTTTACTCGAAATTGAATTTCCTCGCTGATTTGGGTAGGTATTCCTTTTTCCTCAGCTTACGGCGAGCGTAGGTATATAGTTTTGAGTTTATTCTTCGGTTCGTCTCGAATGCGGCGGCTGTCTGTTTGACTGTGGCCTTTGCCTTCAGTTGAAGTGGGAAACAAATCATAGACACATGTGGCGCCCGAACAAGTGGAAACAAGGCTTTGTAGCATTTACTTTGCTCTTTTTTTTGGTCATTAATTGCTCAAAAAAGGGTTGATCGATATTGGTGATTTTTCTTTTTTTTTTTTAAATTTTCTTTTTTCTCTGAATTATTTGGCTTATATCCAAAGATTTGTTTATCTGGTTATACTGTGTTGTAAACATAATAATTTGTAACATCGGATGATCGATATTGGCTCAAAATTTACAATCAAAAAAGTCATATTTACTTTTTTTATACCCTTATTTAAAGGAAAAAAAAAAACCCTCTTGTGTACTGATTTTTGGTAGGTTAGTTCACCAACCTCACTTTTTTGAACCTAACAAGAAGAAACCTAACATTGAGAAACCTAATCCTTTAGAACCTAACAATTTTCAACCCTCAGGTGTGAAACCACACTTGTTACAACACTACTATTTTAACTGATATATCTTAACAGGTAGGTGATTTTATTATCATATTAATTACACTTTGTTATTGAACATTTCTTTATTTTGCCACACTAGGAGTAATTTTAACTTACAAAATGGAACAGAGGCCGATCACTTTTAACTTGTTACACAAAGATGAGTTGGAATATGAAGTCAGAATTAGGGGTGCGAAGCCTGTGGACGGGGTGCCTGCTTTAAAGGCACAAGTACGGGCTTTAAATAAAGATTTACCTTCTGATGAAATATTAACTTGTGAAGTAGAGATAGAATCAGAGTTGGATATTGTTAGGGAGAAATTAGACAGTTTAGATGATCTTACTTCTCAAACTTCTTCTAGAGCTAGTTCCCTTAAAGCACTGAACAGAATACAATCATTAGCACATCACTTGTTTCATAGACTTAGTCGCTTAGATTCTGATAATGATGACAGCATCGCCTCTCGATTGGAGGCGCTGCAGGAACGTCTGGACAAGTTTCTGGTTAAGTTAGATAACATTATGCACCATTTTAAGAGTAGTTTAACTCAGGTGCCTCCGGAAGAGAATAGCAGAGTCCATGCTGCTTCTGAACGCACTGGGAATGCTTCCGCTGACTCTGGTGCTGCCGTACATAAACTAAACATACGGTTTAATGGGAAAACCTGTGTAAAGGCATTCTTGCAGCGTTTAGAGGAGTTATGTTTGTCTCGTGGTGTAACAGATGGTAAATTGTTCAATTCTGCAGCTGAATTGTTTACAGATGAGGCTCTTTGTTGGTATCGTGGGGTGCAATCCGAAGTACATAGCTGGTTAGGGTTGAAAACCTTGCTTCTTGATGAATATTTACCATCAGATTATGATCATCGTTTATTACAAGAGATCCGGTCTCGCACTCAGGGTTCCGATGAAAGCATAGTGAATTATCTTAGCATTATGCAGAACTATTTTACTCGGTTGTCAAAGTCGCTTTCAGAGGAAGAGAAATTGAATATTGTTCTTTTTAATATTAGACCTTTTTACACTACCCAATTAGCTTTGAATCCCATAGAGTCCTGGACAGATTTGAAACGCAAATGTAGACTTCTGGAAGGTGCCAAGGAGCGTTCCCAACATTTTAGTGAACCACCTAAAATAACCCAGGCTTGCTTAGCTCCAGATCTGAGTTATAAGAATAGCAATAATAGACAACTGCCTAAGGTCTCAGCCGTGCAACTGGTGGGAAATGATAAGTTCTGTGTGCGTTGCCGTGTTGAAGGGCACACTTTGGGAACATGCCGGGAAGCTCATGTTTTGGTTTGTTATCGTTGCGGCCGAAAAGGGGTGACGGCAAGATCGTGTCCCGAGTGCTCCCAGGGGAAAGCTAAGAATACTCCTCGTCCAAAAAACGGGAAGGTGTGAATCGGCGCTGTTATACATTTTTGTCTAAACACGAATGGGATTCGTGGTTGGAAGTAATTCGACGGTTTTTCGATAGTAATAAACAAAACATTATTAAAAAGTGTCAAAATGAATGTCAACATCTGACAGCGCCGATTCACAACACAAGAGGGGATGCCCGTCCATTTTTAAAAATTACTATTTATGAATTAAAATATATAGGCTTGCTAGACTCTGGTTCTGAAATATCTATTGTAGGTAACAATGCAATAAAACATTTTTCTGGCCTTGGTACTGTACATAAGTCATGGGACTTAACACACATTACTACTGCAAACGGTTCGTCGTCTCCAGTGACGGGCTACATATTTTTGCCAGTCACTGTCGGAGGAAGAACCGCCACTATTAAATTCTACTTAGTACCTGGGGTCGCCACTGAGCTACTTTTTGGGATGAATTTCTGGAAAGAATTTAAGATAGCACCCGACGTTCTATCCTTATTGGAGGGTGGTGAGTATTTGCCGGGGGGTAATCATATTGGTTCGATCACTTGTAACGATAGATTTTTACAAGATTTTGAGTCGCTCTCTGAGTCCGAGCGTAGGCAGGCTCAGGAAGTAATACGATTGTTTGAGGATATATCAGCGGAGAAGAGAGGATTAGGTAGGACTCACTTGGTCACGCACAAAATAAGAAAGTTGGCCGAAATGAACAAGCAACTAGACCAAATGCTCAAAGATGATGTGGTGGAGCCGAGCAATAGTGCGTGGAACAATCCCGTCACTCTGGCGCAAAAGTCGGATGGATCTTATCGTTTTTGTTTGGACAGTAGGAAACTCAACGCGATTTCAAAGCATGACGCCTATCCTTTGCCGTATATCAGTAGCATCCTGGACCAGCTCCGTGACGCGAAATTCCTGTCTTCAATCGATCTTAAATCGGCATACCATCAAGTATTATTATCACCGGATTCCCGGGAAAAGACCGCATTCACTATTCCCTCCCGCGGGCTATTTCAATTTAAGGTCATGTGTTTCGGTTTGACCTCAGCGCCTGCCACTCAGCAGCGCTTGATGGATAGTTTGTTTGGGCCGGAGTTTAATAAGCTGTTGGGATCCGGGTCACCAGATTTTAACCCGGATAACCATAAAATATTCATTTATTTGGATGATTTAATAATTTTAACTTCCTCGCCTGCTATGTCCGAACATCTTGATATTCGACGTAAAGTCAGAGATAGATTGTTGGAGGCTAATTTAACTATTAATATGGGGAAGTGTCAATTCTTTAGAAGACAGTTGAAGTATTTGGGTCACGTGGTTGATGAATATGGTTTGCGTACCGATCCCGATAAAATAAGAGCTATTGTGGATTTTCCCATACCCGCTAATAGAAAGGAGGTGAAACGTTTTCTGGGAACTGCATCATATTATAGGCGATTTATTAAAAACTTTAGCCATATGGCCGGGCCATTAAATGCTCTCACTTCTACGCGTAAGGGTGCTCCTCCCTTTAAATGGTCGGATGAGGCAGAGCAAGCATTTCTGGACTTGAAGTCGGCTCTTACAAGTGCTCCAGTTTTGGCATGTCCGGACTTCACGAAGGAATTTGCAGTTCATTGCGATGCGTCCAATTTTGGCATTGGAGGTACCCTCACCCAAACCGTAGACGGCCAGGAGCATCCGGTCGCGTATTGTAGTCGCTCACTTACCCACGCCGAGCGAAATTACTCGGCTACCGAGCGGGAAGCTTTAGCTGTGGTACATGTAGTCGAGCATTTCCGTCCCTATCTGGAGGGTAGTAGGCCATTTCGTGTTATTACCGATCATGCTAGTCTAAAATGGTTTCTGAAGCTTAAAAATCCGACCGGTCGCTTGGCGCGTTGGGGTTGTAGATTATCACCCTATAATTTTGTAATAGAACATCGCAGTGGCTCACAAAATGTGGTACCTGACGCGTTATCCCGCTCTGTTCCCGTGGCATCTATAGGTATCACTGACGCCACAGCCGACTCGTGGTATAATAATATAATTAAACGTTGTACGGACAAACCTAGAGCTTGTCCAAATTTTCAGATAGTTGATGGTAGGTTATACCGTTTCACAAAAAGTAGTAATAAGCTCAGTGGTGATTACCAGTGGAAACAGGTTATCCCGATTGAGAGTAGGGAAGCTATAATTAAACAGAACCACTCTGAACCAATCGCGGCTCATCTTGGTGTGGCAAAAACTTATAAACGTTTAAAATTAAGATATTTTTGGCCCGGTATGTATAAGGATACCGTGGATTTTATTAAGAGTTGCTCGGTTTGCAACGCATACAAACACAGTTCACTGGCAACTCCTGGGTTCATGGGAGAACCTAAAGTTTGCTGTCGGCCATTCCAGTGCATCAGCATCGATTTAGTTGGCCCACTGCCGATGTCCAGACAGCAAAACAACTATTTGCTAGTAGTAGTGTGTTGCTTTACAAAATATTGTTTATTATTTCCTTTACGTCGAGCTACGGGTAGGGTGATTGCTCAACGACTGGAGGATCATGTCTTTTTGATTCATGGTATACCTCAAACCGTGATCTCCGATAACGGATCGCAATTTGTAAGCCATGAACTTCAATCTTTGTATGCCAAATATAATATACCACAAGTCCATTTGGGTCCTGTGTATTGCCCTCAGGTTAACACTGTCGAACGTTATAACCGTACTGTCATCACTGCGGTGTCCTCGTTCGTTGAAAATGACCATAGATCTTGGGACGTGAATATTCATGAGATCCAGTTCGCTATGAACACCTCTGTGAACGAATCCACGTCATATACTCCGTTTATGTTAGTTCATGGTAGGGAGGCTGTGACCGATGGTAGTATTTATGCCGGTTTCAACGATCTTGACGAGTTAGTGATAGTACCCCGGGATACTCATGCGTCTAATCTGGGTCATTTAGGTGAAATCTTTAAAGAGGTCAAGGACTCACTGCGAAAAGCCCACGATAGGAACGTTAAATATTATAACAGGCGTCGTAGGGATATTTCCTTTAACGTAGGCGATTACATTTGGAAACGGACGTATAAACAAAGCGCGGCTCATAAATACTTTTCAGTCAAACTTGCACCGAAATATGAACGTTGCAAAATAATCCGTAAACTCTCCCCACTCGTTTACGAGCTCGAAGACGAAAACGGGAAGTATGTAGGCAAATGGCATATAAAAGATTTCAAAAGCGCTGACCCCGAATAGATATTTAGGTAGGGACTTATCGCCGTGGATGTGGCGGCCGACGAATACCCATTCCGCCTTCTGCCCGGCGTGACGTAGAAATCGTCAATGGGTCTTGGTATCACACTGCATCTTAGATACCCATGTGTGTGTTCGTCCCCGATAGTGTGATCTCTTTGTTTGCCACCTAATTAATGCTTAAACACTTAATTGTCTCTTAACTTTTCCAGGAGAAGGTTTTGTTAATGTGCTTGTTAGTTTTTTACCTACCAAGGCATTTTATTGAAGTTGCTAATACAAATGAAAACGTATTAACAACAACTTTTATCATACTATCCTATGATGAGCATAGAATATTTATGATATTTTTTTTTATTTCTCTCGGGAGACAGTAAATGAGACACACGATGGACGAACACACAACATGCAATTTTGTGAGCAAATCGCCTTTGACCAATAACATCTGTTTGGTTAATTTTCTACCATTATGTTTTTCTCGGTATAACTGGTAACATTATAATTTTTTTTTTTTTTTTTGATTATATCTATTTTCGGAGCAAAGATGCTTGCGGTACGGCCTTGAGTGGTATACACTTTGTGTTACTATTGTCATTTATTATTATCTATTTTTGTTACAACTTAGAGATTTATCAATGATTTATCGTTCTGTATGTTTATTTTTTCTTAACTTAGCGGTTTATAATATTCTATTATTTTATACAACATAACTTAATCATATCTTAACTAAAGTACATAAGACATGGGGATATACGAACGGGGGCGTTCGACGAATTCCCTACGTGAATTCTGCCGTGAGTGGGGGGATACTGTAGTGTTTGTTTTTAAACAGAGCGTGACACTGACACACGTAGGACAGCTGTTTTGTCTATGATAGCGAACCGCTTACGTCAGCGTAACTGTCAAACTTCATTGATTGGGTTGGTAGCCTTGAGGGAAGAGTCGATTTTCCTATTCGACTAAAATATTCGCCTTGAGACTTATAAAAAAAAAAAAAAAAAAAAAAAAAAAAGTAGTCAGGCGGGGAATCTCTGTGGGGGCGCGTGGATGAATGGATGGAGTTTGACAGTTGTTGAATTTTGAATAGTCTTTCCCAGATCGATTTGAGTCCTCCTTATCGGGTGCTGTTTTTTAATCGATTTTGAATTTTACTCGAAATTGAATTTCCTCGCTGATTTGGGTAGGTATTCCTTTTTCCTCAGCTTACGGCGAGCGTAGGTATATAGTTTTGAGTTTATTCTTCGGTTCGTCTCGAATGCGGCGGCTGTCTGTTTGACTGTGGCCTTTGCCTTCAGTTGAAGTGGGAAACAAATCATAGACACATGTGGCGCCCGAACAAGTGGAAACAAGGCTTTGTAGCATTTACTTTGCTCTTTTTTTTGGTCATTAATTGCTCAAAAAAGGGTTGATCGATATTGGTGATTTTTCTTTTTTTTTTTAAATTTTCTTTTTTCTCTGAATTATTTGGCTTATATCCAAAGATTTGTTTATCTGGTTATACTGTGTTGTAAACATAATAATTTGTAACATCGGATGATCGATATTGGCTCAAAATTTACAATCAAAAAAGTCATATTTACTTTTTTTATACCCTTATTTAAAGGAAAAAAAAAAACCCTCTTGTGTACTGATTTTTGGTAGGTTAGTTCACCAACCTCACTTTTTTGAACCTAACAAGAAGAAACCTAACATTGAGAAACCTAATCCTTTAGAACCTAACAATTTTCAACCCTCAGGTGTGAAACCACACTTGTTACAACACTACTATTTTAACTGATATATCTTAACAGGTAGGTGATTTTATTATCATATTAATTACACTTTGTTATTGAACATTTCTTTATTTTGCCACACTAGGAGTAATTTTAACTTACAAAATGGAACAGAGGCCGATCACTTTTAACTTGTTACACAAAGATGAGTTGGAATATGAAGTCAGAATTAGGGGTGCGAAGCCTGTGGACGGGGTGCCTGCTTTAAAGGCACAAGTACGGGCTTTAAATAAAGATTTACCTTCTGATGAAATATTAACTTGTGAAGTAGAGATAGAATCAGAGTTGGATATTGTTAGGGAGAAATTAGACAGTTTAGATGATCTTACTTCTCAAACTTCTTCTAGAGCTAGTTCCCTTAAAGCACTGAACAGAATACAATCATTAGCACATCACTTGTTTCATAGACTTAGTCGCTTAGATTCTGATAATGATGACAGCATCGCCTCTCGATTGGAGGCGCTGCAGGAACGTCTGGACAAGTTTCTGGTTAAGTTAGATAACATTATGCACCATTTTAAGAGTAGTTTAACTCAGGTGCCTCCGGAAGAGAATAGCAGAGTCCATGCTGCTTCTGAACGCACTGGGAATGCTTCCGCTGACTCTGGTGCTGCCGTACATAAACTAAACATACGGTTTAATGGGAAAACCTGTGTAAAGGCATTCTTGCAGCGTTTAGAGGAGTTATGTTTGTCTCGTGGTGTAACAGATGGTAAATTGTTCAATTCTGCAGCTGAATTGTTTACAGATGAGGCTCTTTGTTGGTATCGTGGGGTGCAATCCGAAGTACATAGCTGGTTAGGGTTGAAAACCTTGCTTCTTGATGAATATTTACCATCAGATTATGATCATCGTTTATTACAAGAGATCCGGTCTCGCACTCAGGGTTCCGATGAAAGCATAGTGAATTATCTTAGCATTATGCAGAACTATTTTACTCGGTTGTCAAAGTCGCTTTCAGAGGAAGAGAAATTGAATATTGTTCTTTTTAATATTAGACCTTTTTACACTACCCAATTAGCTTTGAATCCCATAGAGTCCTGGACAGATTTGAAACGCAAATGTAGACTTCTGGAAGGTGCCAAGGAGCGTTCCCAACATTTTAGTGAACCACCTAAAATAACCCAGGCTTGCTTAGCTCCAGATCTGAGTTATAAGAATAGCAATAATAGACAACTGCCTAAGGTCTCAGCCGTGCAACTGGTGGGAAATGATAAGTTCTGTGTGCGTTGCCGTGTTGAAGGGCACACTTTGGGAACATGCCGGGAAGCTCATGTTTTGGTTTGTTATCGTTGCGGCCGAAAAGGGGTGACGGCAAGATCGTGTCCCGAGTGCTCCCAGGGGAAAGCTAAGAATACTCCTCGTCCAAAAAACGGGAAGGTGTGAATCGGCGCTGTTATACATTTTTGTCTAAACACGAATGGGATTCGTGGTTGGAAGTAATTCGACGGTTTTTCGATAGTAATAAACAAAACATTATTAAAAAGTGTCAAAATGAATGTCAACATCTGACAGCGCCGATTCACAACACAAGAGGGGATGCCCGTCCATTTTTAAAAATTACTATTTATGAATTAAAATATATAGGCTTGCTAGACTCTGGTTCTGAAATATCTATTGTAGGTAACAATGCAATAAAACATTTTTCTGGCCTTGGTACTGTACATAAGTCATGGGACTTAACACACATTACTACTGCAAACGGTTCGTCGTCTCCAGTGACGGGCTACATATTTTTGCCAGTCACTGTCGGAGGAAGAACCGCCACTATTAAATTCTACTTAGTACCTGGGGTCGCCACTGAGCTACTTTTTGGGATGAATTTCTGGAAAGAATTTAAGATAGCACCCGACGTTCTATCCTTATTGGAGGGTGGTGAGTATTTGCCGGGGGGTAATCATATTGGTTCGATCACTTGTAACGATAGATTTTTACAAGATTTTGAGTCGCTCTCTGAGTCCGAGCGTAGGCAGGCTCAGGAAGTAATACGATTGTTTGAGGATATATCAGCGGAGAAGAGAGGATTAGGTAGGACTCACTTGGTCACGCACAAAATAGACACGGGCGATCATCCACCGATCAAGCAGCGTTACTATATCATGTCTCCGGAAAAGTTGGCCGAAATGAACAAGCAACTAGACCAAATGCTCAAAGATGATGTGGTGGAGCCGAGCAATAGTGCGTGGAACAATCCCGTCACTCTGGCGCAAAAGTCGGATGGATCTTATCGTTTTTGTTTGGACAGTAGGAAACTCAACGCGATTTCAAAGCATGACGCCTATCCTTTGCCGTATATCAGTAGCATCCTGGACCAGCTCCGTGACGCGAAATTCCTGTCTTCAATCGATCTTAAATCGGCATACCATCAAGTATTATTATCACCGGATTCCCGGGAAAAGACCGCATTCACTATTCCCTCCCGCGGGCTATTTCAATTTAAGGTCATGTGTTTCGGTTTGACCTCAGCGCCTGCCACTCAGCAGCGCTTGATGGATAGTTTGTTTGGGCCGGAGTTTAATAAGCTGTTGGGATCCGGGTCACCAGATTTTAACCCGGATAACCATAAAATATTCATTTATTTGGATGATTTAATAATTTTAACTTCCTCGCCTGCTATGTCCGAACATCTTGATATTCTACGTAAAGTCAGAGATAGATTGTTGGAGGCTAATTTAACTATTAATATGGGGAAGTGTCAATTCTTTAGAAGACAGTTGAAGTATTTGGGTCACGTGGTTGATGAATATGGTTTGCGTACCGATCCCGATAAAATAAGAGCTATTGTGGATTTTCCCATACCCGCTAATAGAAAGGAGGTGAAACGTTTTCTGGGAACTGCATCATATTATAGGCGATTTATTAAAAACTTTAGCCATATGGCCGGGCCATTAAATGCTCTCACTTCTACGCGTAAGGGTGCTCCTCCCTTTAAATGGTCGGATGAGGCAGAGCAAGCATTTCTGGACTTGAAGTCGGCTCTTACAAGTGCTCCAGTTTTGGCATGTCCGGACTTCACGAAGGAATTTGCAGTTCATTGCGATGCGTCCAATTTTGGCATTGGAGGTACCCTCACCCAAACCGTAGACGGCCAGGAGCATCCGGTCGCGTATTGTAGTCGCTCACTTACCCACGCCGAGCGAAATTACTCGGCTACCGAGCGGGAAGCTTTAGCTGTGGTACATGTAGTCGAGCATTTCCGTCCCTATCTGGAGGGTAGTAGGCCATTTCGTGTTATTACCGATCATGCTAGTCTAAAATGGTTTCTGAAGCTTAAAAATCCGACCGGTCGCTTGGCGCGTTGGGGTTGTAGATTATCACCCTATAATTTTGTAATAGAACATCGCAGTGGCTCACAAAATGTGGTACCTGACGCGTTATCCCGCTCTGTTCCCGTGGCATCTATAGGTATCACTGACGCCACAGCCGACTCGTGGTATAATAATATAATTAAACGTTGTACGGACAAACCTAGAGCTTGTCCAAATTTTCAGATAGTTGATGGTAGGTTATACCGTTTCACAAAAAGTAGTAATAAGCTCAGTGGTGATTACCAGTGGAAACAGGTTATCCCGATTGAGAGTAGGGAAGCTATAATTAAACAGAACCACTCTGAACCAATCGCGGCTCATCTTGGTGTGGCAAAAACTTATAAACGTTTAAAATTAAGATATTTTTGGCCCGGTATGTATAAGGATACCGTGGATTTTATTAAGAGTTGCTCGGTTTGCAACGCATACAAACACAGTTCACTGGCAACTCCTGGGTTCATGGGAGAACCTAAAGTTTGCTGTCGGCCATTCCAGTGCATCAGCATCGATTTAGTTGGCCCACTGCCGATGTCCAGACAGCAAAACAACTATTTGCTAGTAGTAGTGTGTTGCTTTACAAAATATTGTTTATTATTTCCTTTACGTCGAGCTACGGGTAGGGTGATTGCTCAACGACTGGAGGATCATGTCTTTTTGATTCATGGTATACCTCAAACCGTGATCTCCGATAACGGATCGCAATTTGTAAGCCATGAACTTCAATCTTTGTATGCCAAATATAATATACCACAAGTCCATTTGGGTCCTGTGTATTGCCCTCAGGTTAACACTGTCGAACGTTATAACCGTACTGTCATCACTGCGGTGTCCTCGTTCGTTGAAAATGACCATAGATCTTGGGACGTGAATATTCATGAGATCCAGTTCGCTATGAACACCTCTGTGAACGAATCCACGTCATATACTCCGTTTATGTTAGTTCATGGTAGGGAGGCTGTGACCGATGGTAGTATTTATGCCGGTTTCAACGATCTTGACGAGTTAGTGATAGTACCCCGGGATACTCATGCGTCTAATCTGGGTCATTTAGGTGAAATCTTTAAAGAGGTCAAGGACTCACTGCGAAAAGCCCACGATAGGAACGTTAAATATTATAACAGGCGTCGTAGGGATATTTCCTTTAACGTAGGCGATTACATTTGGAAACGGACGTATAAACAAAGCGCGGCTCATAAATACTTTTCAGTCAAACTTGCACCGAAATATGAACGTTGCAAAATAATCCGTAAACTCTCCCCACTCGTTTACGAGCTCGAAGACGAAAACGGGAAGTATGTAGGCAAATGGCATATAAAAGATTTCAAAAGCGCTGACCCCGAATAGATATTTAGGTAGGGACTTATCGCCGTGGATGTGGCGGCCGACGAATACCCATTCCGCCTTCTGCCCGGCGTGACGTAGAAATCGTCAATGGGTCTTGGTATCACACTGCATCTTAGATACCCATGTGTGTGTTCGTCCCCGATAGTGTGATCTCTTTGTTTGCCACCTAATTAATGCTTAAACACTTAATTGTCTCTTAACTTTTCCAGGAGAAGGTTTTGTTAATGTGCTTGTTAGTTTTTTACCTACCAAGGCATTTTATTGAAGTTGCTAATACAAATGAAAACGTATTAACAACAACTTTTATCATACTATCCTATGATGAGCATAGAATATTTATGATATTTTTTTTTATTTCTCTCGGGAGACAGTAAATGAGACACACGATGGACGAACACACAACATGCAATTTTGTGAGCAAATCGCCTTTGACCAATAACATCTGTTTGGTTAATTTTCTACCATTATGTTTTTCTCGGTATAACTGGTAACATTATAATTTTTTTTTTTTTTTTGATTATATCTATTTTCGGAGCAAAGATGCTTGCGGTACGGCCTTGAGTGGTATACACTTTGTGTTACTATTGTCATTTATTATTATCTATTTTTGTTACAACTTAGAGATTTATCAATGATTTATCGTTCTGTATGTTTATTTTTTCTTAACTTAGCGGTTTATAATATTCTATTATTTTATACAACATAACTTAATCATATCTTAACTAAAGTACATAAGACATGGGGATATACGAACGGGGGCGTTCGACGAATTCCCTACGTGAATTCTGCCGTGAGTGGGGGGATACTGTAGTGTTTGTTTTTAAACAGAGCGTGACACTGACACACGTAGGACAGCTGTTTTGTCTATGATAGCGAACCGCTTACGTCAGCGTAACTGTCAAACTTCATTGATTGGGTTGGTAGCCTTGAGGGAAGAGTCGATTTTCCTATTCGACTAAAATATTCGCCTTGAGACTTATAAAAAAAAAAAAAAAAAAAAAAAAAAAGTAGTCAGGCGGGGAATCTCTGTGGGGGCGCGTGGATGAATGGATGGAGTTTGACAGTTGTTGAATTTTGAATAGTCTTTCCCAGATCGATTTGAGTCCTCCTTATCGGGTGCTGTTTTTTAATCGATTTTGAATTTTACTCGAAATTGAATTTCCTCGCTGATTTGGGTAGGTATTCCTTTTTCCTCAGCTTACGGCGAGCGTAGGTATATAGTTTTGAGTTTATTCTTCGGTTCGTCTCGAATGCGGCGGCTGTCTGTTTGACTGTGGCCTTTGCCTTCAGTTGAAGTGGGAAACAAATCATAGACACATGTTTGGGAGTAGCCGATCCGTCTATCATCTATGAGCAATTGTCAAAACAACTTTTAAAATTTCACAATCTGTTTGTGGTACAGTTAACTTTTCATCTTTTCTTCTGCCCAAAGTATAATAAACGGCATATTATTGTCGTCGAAGTCGTGAGATAGATCCGAAGAGTTTATATCCCGAAGGATATTGGCGGAAAAAGCGCGGAGTCGCTAACCGAACTGAGTTTCGTAGGTATATTGGAGTGGCTCTTTTTCCTACATAATTTGCAAGTTTGGGCTGTGAAAATAACCTTTCTGTTGATATTCTGTATCGTAGGTGGACGAACACGAACCTCCGCAAGGCGATTGCGATAATAAGGCGGTAACTTGTGATAGGAAACAAAATACTTACGGATAGTTTCATATTTCGAACGGTAAGCTATCATCTGATCTCATATTTATTCTCCTAGCACTAATTGAACTGCATTATGCACAATATAGTGATTCTTGTCATCAAATATACCTAATCATTCTTGTCAAGTTAGTGAACGTGGAATTGATTTTCTTCAAACCGGGTGGGACGGGCCCCCAGTCCTGTATTGATTCAAATTTTAAAGTGTAAACATTGACCGTGAATATCCCTCACTCCCTCACCCACCACAGATGTGGTAATCTATGTATTTTCCCCATATCTGATCATTCTTTTTCAATGTGAACTTCAGGCTTGTACGTTCCCCTCAAGAAATATTGGAGGACTAACAAGGAGACTTTTGTTCTGTACACGGACCAGAAGGGACGCGGGAGTTTATTTGCCAGCCGCTCTCCGGTTTTATGTAACCCGGCCGAACAGCAGACAGATTATACACAGCTTAACCTATCATAATCAAGGTATTTCTCTACTAACCCCGGGCGAACGTGAAAAGGAAACAACAGGCGAGGTTGGACCCCGACTTACCCATTTCCATATATAAACATATAGCTATATAACTGGTTATCTCACTGAGAACTAGAATTAACTAAGTTTGTCACCAATATCGATCAAACGAGCCGTAGAACCTCTGAAATCCACTAAATAGCTTATTCAGTATAGTCTATGTGGTATTTGTGGATAAAAAAAATATTAGTAAGTATTATATTGTAAGTACATGGTAAAGTGTTATGAATGTCTGATATTCTTATAATTATAACCTTTCCTGACAACTTGTTGGTTTATATACACATTAACTTTGAACTACTGTATTCAGCTTAGATATTTATAATTAGTGAAACATAGTTATTATATAAATAATAAACATAGTTGGACTTGTTGATTTATATAAGCAATAACTTAAAACTACTGAATTCCTATGCTTTGGTATCTAAAGTGGATAAAATATACTTATAACATTATCTTAATTTTTTGGTTTTCTTTTATTGTTCCCCCGGTGCTCTGAGTAAGCTAGTAAAGAGCTGTGGAGGGGAATTTAACATCACATGTGGCTATATCCCGAAGGATATTGGCGGAAAAAGCGCGGAGTCGCTAACCGAACTGAGTTTCGTAGGTTATTTTCACAGCCCAAACTTGCAAATTATGTAGGAAAAAGAGCCACTCCAATATACCTACGAAACTCAGTTCGGTTAGCGACTCCGCGCTTTTTCCGCCAATATCCTTCGGGATATAAACTCTTCGGATCTATCTCACGACTTCGACGACAATAATATGCCGTTTATTATACTTTGGGCAGAAGAAAAGATGAAAAGTTAACTGTACCACAAACAGATTGTGAAATTTTAAAAGTTGTTTTGACAATTGCTCATAGATGATAGACGGATCGGCTACTCCCAAACATGTGTCTATGATTTGTTTCCCACTTCAACTGAAGGCAAAGGCCACAGTCAAACAGACAGCCGCCGCATTCGAGACGAACCGAAGAATAAACTCAAAACTATATACCTACGCTCGCCGTAAGCTGAGGAAAAAGGAATACCTACCCAAATCAGCGAGGAAATTCAATTTCGAGTAAAATTCAAAATCGATTAAAAAACAGCACCCGATAAGGAGGACTCAAATCGATCTGGGAAAGACTATTCAAAATTCAACAACTGTCAAACTCCATCCATTCATCCACGCGCCCCCACAGAGATTCCCCGCCTGACTACTTTTTTTTTTTTTTTTTTTTTTTTTTTTTATAAGTCTCAAGGCGAATATTTTAGTCGAATAGGAAAATCGACTCTTCCCTCAAGGCTACCAACCCAATCAATGAAGTTTGACAGTTACGCTGACGTAAGCGGTTCGCTATCATAGACAAAACAGCTGTCCTACGTGTGTCAGTGTCACGCTCTGTTTAAAAACAAACACTACAATATTCCTTCATAATTCACAGAAACCCATTAAGTAGATGCCAGAAGTTAACTTCAAATGTTGTTAATCATCCTATATACAATACCAATCAATGACGTTTATGTCGCAGTTTAAAGAAAGTAGTAATTCCCGTCTGTTGTTTTGGACAATGGTGGCAACTGCCTTAAATCGTTAAATTAAATAATTTTGCAATCACCAAAGCAAAGTTTATAATATTTGATTAAACTAAAGGTGCATAATAAAATTTTCATAACGTTAGGTAGAGCACCATAGCAATCTCATTTATTATCAATTTATAGTTATCTTTGTAGTTTTCTTTTAAAGCGTTCACATATAACAGACACAAAATTGCGTCCTAAACGCTCGCTCAACTCGCTACGTCGTCGCTTTGTTTCACTCCGCCCGACGTTGGACGCAATTATTGTAATTTAAAATACCCAATTCATTTTTCGATTTGTTATTAACTAGCAACGTAACTGAACGTCATTTATGTAATACCCACGATACGTAGACGTAAATTTTTAATTAGATTAGTCAATTTAAATTACAATGTATCTGCCCTGCAACAACAAACGCGCAAAAATTACATGGTAACTTATTGGCTAATACAATAAGTTCGACCATGTGTCCGAATTTAGGAGGGAGCTAAAGTGGCTTCCTATTAGACTGCGCCGTGAAGAACATGCTCTCACTTTGCTTTATAATGTGTTGTATGACCCTCGCACTCCCCCTTACCTTAAGGAACGTTTCAAATTTCTAGGTATGGACCACAACCGCATGTTGCGCTCCAAAAATGATAATTTGTTGGAGATCCTTTTAACTCGCTCAGAATATTATAGAGATTCCTTTACAGTCAAAGTGGCTCAACTTTGGAACAAGCTGCCATCTGAAATCCGGAGTTCAAAGTCACTTCCCATATTTAAAAGTAGACTACATACTCTCCTTCTGCTGCGAACTTAGTCTACTTTAACATTACATATGTTGTTAGTATGTAGGTATATATTTATGTTCAATGATATATATTTATATTTGGTATGTCTGTGTATATGTATATGTAAGTGTATGATAGACAATTACTTATATGTACGTATATTATATTAATTACATATTTACATTTCTTATCGACTCTACTGGCTTACTACGAAGAGATCGCTTGCAGCGATAAGACCGCCTTTGCCTTTTTACAAGCCATTGCTTGTAAAAATCAAACCAACATGAGAGATATTTTGCCATGGGACGTCATAAAAATATAGATTGTTTTTATATTAATCAAACTTATACAAAAATACCCCTACAACTTGTAAGAGACAATTCCAATTTGATTATATTATTTAAGCAAGATGATGTTAATTTAAAACCCGTCTTTGATGAGCTTGTTGGGTCGAACATGTCATCGTCTCAATTCATGAAATGTGCTCAGCTGTTTGGAAAAAGCCCTATAGCTATCTTGACATAAATAAAGACAGTGAAAGAAATAATGGGTGCTACAGATTAAAGTTTGACATAATTATATATCGTAGTGGATTGAAAAAAAGTACATAAATGTTGATAAATTTGTAATTTTTCAGTCTAATTCGTGATTTGTAACAGAACAGAATCCTTAAAATGGAAAAAGATCTTAAAAAACAAATCGCAAAGTCTGCAGCAGCTGTGAAAAGAAAAGTTAAAATGATTAAAAACGCAAATCAATCAAATGATATGGTACTGGTCTAGGTCTTAACAATATTCAAACCCATAGTTGAGCCACTGAACTTATTAACCAATGACTGATACGTGTTTGTAGAGGTCTCCGCAATACCCGAGATACTTAAACATTACAGCTTTAGCCTGATTTGTAAAGCTCTGTCACGCTTTTTAAGATTGAGGGAAAAACACTTGCTCTATTACGTTTGGTCTTAAATTGTGAGCTCGAACGCCTACTCAGAATATGCATTAGTCGCGACGTAAACAGTTAAGTAATATCGTGTTCCTTCAAGGACTTTCTCATTGCTAGTCTCATTTATAAAATGAGGTTAGAGAAGGAAAAGCGTGAGCAATATTGGTATTTCAGGTTATGTTTTATGTGAAAGGATAGAAGTAATCGCCAATGATCGGAGTAGGTAGAGCTATTTGGATTCATTGGCCAAAAACGTTGATACTAATATGGACATTCCCCGGGATTTTATTAAAATATATATAAAGTTATCACAGAGCACGCACCCCCACTAGAGATCGCATTGCAACAATTTTGTTTGAAATCAAATTCGCCAAAGATCTCATTAAACCCACCCGGCATCCGACCAGCACCGCCTGAACTCGTGTGGTTGATATTCTTTGTATGGACCGCGCGCTGCTGTCTGCGTATTGAAAATGCATTTCATCTTCATCAAGCGCGACAGAAATTAGAGCCCATTCACGGTTTGTAAAATTAAACATTGTGAAACAGACGTGTAAACCTAGTGACGACCTTTTTTTTATGTTATAGGGGGCACCGTCGCCCATGGACACTTGCAACACCAGGAGTATCACAAATGCGATGCCGGCCTTTAAGGAAGGAGTACGCTCTTTTTTTGAAGGTTCTTGGGTCGTATTGGTCCGGAAACAGTGCTGAAACACAAAAAAACCTCTAACACACTACTTAATTTTCGCTAACAACGCGGAATCAACTTGCACCAGTCGACCACCTGACGTTTACTGGTTGACGAGGTATCTACTCGTGGCCCACCCGATGTTAGCTAGTTAAAAACGCGGTGTCCACCTGAATCTGCTCGACGACCACGACCAGACGTCAAGCAACGAGGCGGTGCCGGGTGTCTCTAATTAGCTGTGACCTTAACTTACTAAAACAGACTATTAAAACGCGACGCCATCTGTCTATGATCAGTGTGTGCCCATCGCGTCGCGTCGGATATTCCTAATGTGATTCTGATCATACAAAGTAGTATATTTAATCTGACTCAACCATAGAGGTATAAGAATAGAGTGGGGAAAGCATCTCTAAAAGTGTCCGTCTAGTAGAAAGAGAAAGAAGATGAGAGACCGCTAGCTATCTCTCTCTTGTGACGCATGGCATCCAATGGCATCACATCGAAATAGTAAGATGCTTACGGTTGCCAATGCGCATGCGCGATTAGAGAGAAGCTAGCGGTCCCATCTTTTTTCTCTTTCTATTAGAGGGACACTTCCACTTGTAGTAGAGTCTATATCTCCTCTACTCTATTCTTATACCTCTATGAACTCAACACGCGATGCGCGGCGTCGGGTGGCGTCACGTTTCAATAGTCTGTTTCGGCCATAATACGCGTTTTGATTTGACAGAACACGTCAGTGTATCGTCACGGTCGAATAATAAATTTATTGAAACGAAGTATCGCCGTTGGTCGACGCCTGGAAAAGTTTCAAACTCATATTCAGTAATACTACCTGGGCTCTGTGGAAGTATGAGACGGTACAGTACCCCTAGCACGAACCAATATCGAATTCGAATAGATTGCGAGTCCGAAATGCCATTGTCAAATTTTGTATGGAAACTTGAACAGCAGCGCCACAAAGGACGTTAGGAGAACTAAAAATTACACACATTTGATAATGACAGTTCGGACTCGCAAACTTTCGATGCGATGATTCCAATAACATGAAAACATCGCATCGCAAAAGTATTAAGAATTTGATAATGATTCGTGCTAAGGGTACAGTACATTTTTTATGTTAAAAGGATGGCAAAGAGGCATAATCATTCTATGTAAGAGCTGTCAAATTGTGGAACTCTTTACAACGTGCACGGACGAGGGACTCCAGGGTGCTATTAAAATTAAGGATTATTTCCTCAAGCTGGACTCTGACTGATCTTTTTACATGTTCATTACTCTGTATTGTATTTGATAGCTCCCTTATACTTTCTATATTTTATTTTCCTATATTTACGTTTATTTATTTATTTTTACAATGCACAGCCCGCTGTTTCTACAATTCTTATGGTATCGTTTCATTTAGCCAAAGGTTGCCTGGTAGAGATTGCTACCTTAGCAATAAGGCCGCCTTTTGTGTTTGCGTTCCTGTTTTATGTTTATTGTTTTTTTTTGTAATAGTGCAATAAAGAGTATTCATTCATTCATAAAACCGACCTGATGGTAAGCAGCCACCATAGCCTGTAGACGCTTGTGATACCAAAACTATCGCGCCGTTGCCTACCCCGACCACATCCCCAACCCCGTGGAGTCATCATCATCAGCCTATTAATATCCCCACTGCTGGGGCACAGGCCTTCTCTATGGATGGAATAGGGAGATTGGACCATGACCCACCACGCGGGCCCAATGCGGATTGGCGGGTGCTAACCTCTGCAGATGCAGCCGGGACCAACGATCATCAATTGAACAAAAACATACACTGGAAACTTGATGTGCTGTATACTGCCGTACCAAAACTAAAATGGTTTCTTTTCCAACCGATTTTACACAAGTATATATTTTGTAAATTAAGTTCCATATTTTGTTATTTGAACCCCCACAGTACAATACGTGGTCTAAAATTCGACTCGGTTTAAATATCATATTATATATAATAATATCATTAAACATCATATAATGCTTTATCTGTATTATTTTTATCAACGGCTTAACGTGCTTTTCGAAGCACGGGGAACCTGAGATATAAGATTTTTGGTCACCCATCCAATGACCGACCACTGCGAAAGTTGCTAACATCAACGATCGCAGCCGAATGCGTTAACCAACGGCGCCATCGAGCTCCTCTCGCCGTGGAGTCCTGGAACCATACTCGCCAACAGAAACACAACACTGCCAAAAGGTAATGATTTTAACTGTGGTATTCAGTAAGGTGGAGGTTGTTTCCCCAGTACCCCTAGCACGAACCATTATCGAATTCGAATAGTTTGAAAACCGAAATGTCAATGTCAATAACGAAAATCATTATTAGTGAACACAATAAAAAAAAAACAACAAATAAATTATCAAAATATATTATCATACATAGAAAAAACTTCATTGGACAACATTATTTATAATATATACCTAGTGATTCAACTTAGATCTAACTTATCACAGAAGAGTGCTAATGGTGTAAAAAATGCGAAACGTGAAACTTGCAGGCGGCGATAGAAGGAAAAGCTTTATAACATTGGAGCGTCCTCGCAAAAACTACTTAATATATTTGGACCACTGCTTTTGTTCAATAAGGCGCTTTGCAGACGACGGGGCGGGGCGGGCTTTTTGTCCGCGAAGCAATAAAAACCGCGTCTGCCCGTCGATGTCTGCGGCTGCCCTCGCCGCGTACACGAAGCACACGACGGGCAGAGGCAGTCAGTTCAGGACGTTCGTTCTAGTGAATAGTCCATCACTAAAAAGCGCGTGGCGCGGAGTAAGCTAGCCGCCCCGCGCCGCCGTCTGCGTTACTGCATATAAACTGGTTTGTATGATCCACGGCGGGCAGCCGCGGACATGCCGCGCCGCCACTACCCGCCGGGCACCTGCGACGCGGTCTATTTGCCCTCTGTGTGCATTAGTAGTATAGGATTCACTTTGTGCTATCGTTCGCGGCGAAATTGACCGGCCCGCTCCGCCCCGCCGTCTGCAAAGCGCCTAAGGGTGTTAATGAAAATTTGCGTCACCAGTTGGCGCCACAGTGACGGGAGGTTTTATGTATGAAGTTTTTAGCGCGAAACAATCGAACAAGCATTTAAATTGATCCATTAACTATGAAGACATACGGGATTAGACGGATGAGTAGACTTCCTTCTCAGTGCTGCCACCTAGTGCCCGTCGTCCCAGAAAACCCCAATTCCAATAACGCAAATAAATCCGATAATCATAAATATGTAAATTCCAGACAACTTACAGGTACTAATCATTTAGTCACAGAGTTAATCTATATAGCTAAATAACAGATATAATATAAAAATAATATATTCAGAAAACTGTACCATATTTCATATATTGTCTCGAGTGAGCATGGCTTTAACTTTCATCCTAAATGCCCTTTGGTACGATCCATCCCAAATTACATTCTAAGGTATGACAATAGGTACTGTTTTGGCTTAAACGTTGAAAATACGCTTTAAGATTTTAACCTTTACATCACAACACATCGCTCGACAAGCCTAACTATAATCAAATTAGCAAATGATTTGCAACACTCATAATGTAAACATCACTTTACACACCTTCGTTTCTGTTCTTTATCACGATAAATATTATGAACTCAATGACGATACGGTAACGGCTACACTGTTGCGCTATCGCGAAAATTTCCGTTTTCGTGTTATTTATTACAAGATTTTAACAATGTTTTTAAGTGATATAAAATGCTTATCCTTAAACAAACTTTTATAGTTTTACACACAGAGGGCAAATTATAAGTTGGAGTACACTTTGCGGCGCTCATACGCCAAAACTAATGACTTTATGAAAAAAAGGGACATACATAAATTGTAGGCAATTGTCTCTTGTTTCATATTGTACATAACTGTTTTTATCGTTAAATGAGTCGGAAAGGAGATATTGTCAAAAAACTGCTTTTAGACGCCATTTTTCGAATATGGCGGCGCGAGCGGCAAAAATACGAGGTGGCAAAGTCGAAATTCGGAAAGAGCATCTCAAAATCTTTAAAATTACCAATTTTCAAAACTCCCGGACGACTTTCCAGGTAAAACTACCAAATGACAGTACTAATTTCTCAAATATAACTCTTAAGAAGATTCTAATAAAATTCATAATCAATTAAACAAAGATTTACACTGGAAACTTGATGTGCTGTATACTGCTGTACCAAAACTAAAATGGTTTCTTAACCAACTGATTTTACACAAGTATATATTTTGTAAATTAAGTTATTTGAACCCGCACAGCTCAATACGTAGTCTAAAACTCGACTCGGTTTAAATATTATATTATAAATGATAATATCATTAAACATCATATAATGATTTCTCTGTATTATTTTTATCAAGCCAATGTAAAATGTAGTATCATTTTTAAACCAAGCTAAACATTAGTGAATGTTTTGTAATGAGATGGTTTATACGTGATATAAACATAAATATCCAAAAGCATTATTAACAATGTCAGATTTCATCATCAAATCAATAGGGGTGATGACTGATTTTTTTTTCTTCATCTACCAGGTAGATTATCAAAAACTATAGGACACGTACTTTCTTACTTTCACATAATCAATTCAGTACAGAGATATATCGATTTGAAATGTCGCATGACGTCACGCCTTGGTACGTTTTTTCTTGGAAGTGACGTCACATTTTGACGCGCTATATCTGTGCAATTTTTGGTTAATTGACAAAAGAAAAATAAGTGTCCATTATTTTTTGATAATCTAACTGACGGACTTTTTAACGTTTTTTTTTTAAGCATTGAACTGTCAGATGTTTAAATGTAAAGAAAATTTTCAATTTTCAGCAGACGGGACTCTAACCCACACCCATCGCTATCCGGGCGAATGCACTGATCATTATGCTACCGCGGCCCTGATATGAGAATTCCGTTCAATTTACCCCGTCATCATCCCTATTACATAGTTAATAAAATAAACAATCATAGACAACACGGACTAGTCAATTACATACAAAACTAGATCACAATCTTATTGATAAAAAAATATTAACAAAGCAATAAAGATTTATTATTCATAGCTTCATAAGTGGACCTAAAAGCCTCGAATAACATTTACATAAAGGATTATTCAGATTATATGATCCAGGTGAGGTAGTTCTGTAGCGTGCTCCCAGAAATTGCAACAAAATAATATTACCCGCCCTAATAATTTTAGATTAAAAATTACATATTTGTTTCCTAGGTGTTCACGCACACCACTCATTAATTAAAACACGTTAAAACGGGTCAAAATGCGTTTTTGGGACAAAAAATATCCTATGTTCTTTCCTGGGTCCAATCTATCTCTATATCAAATTTCATTCAAATCGGTTCAATGGTTTCAGCGTGAAGAGGTGACAGACAGACAAAATTTTCGCATTTGTAATATTAGTACAGATTTGAATAGTTTTATGTCGCTATCTACTCCCTTCGGTGTATCTCTATGCTTATAATAAGTGTATCCATCATAACAGATATTCAGAACTATCCCCCTAAATGCCTCTGCTGCTCTAATTTCCTACCTGCCGCCTTCTAGTTTCTCGTTTCGCAGTTTAGTTCGCAAGTCGATCTCATCTCCAGTATGAAGGGCCCCTCCTGCGCCGGGTAGAATGTGGACGGAGTCAATATGTACTTACCCGCGGGGAGATTGTATAGCTGGAGTACTACGAAACCAGACCTGGTCGGCAAAGAGATGTTGGAATAAGTACTTGTCGAAATAGGGTATTTGACAGTATTAAAAATAAAGTGCTAATTGTTAGCATCTGTATTTAGAATTAATATTGGCAGAAATTTTTACTATTTTTACAGAAAAAATATTCATAATTTTACAAAAAAAACCCACGATAAAGATAATAGTTTTCTTGTCTATTGTCACGTGACCCAAAACGCTTGGGATTGGTGGAGCTAAAATGACGTCACACGAAAGCAAACTTCCGGTCAAAGTGACATTTGATTGTATGGTTTCACGTTTTAATGACAGTCGTGTGACGTCACACACCAGTAAGACGCCATATTGTCCAGAGACACGTTTTTCACGGCAACTTGAAAATAGAGTTTTTGATTTGGTTTTTTACCGGAATACACAACATAATGATGAATATCCATTTTTATGGACTCTATAAATATTAGTAAATAACGTGATATCGTTTTCCAAAACTTGTCAAATACCCTATTGTGTATTTAAAGGTACTAAATTTTAATTAGAATGATGTTTTTTTTAAAATAAGAATAAATTTTCTAGTAAAAAGAAATCTTTACGTAATGAAATTCATTCACATAATGAATTTTTAAATGTTTTATTTTTTTATTGAAGTTATAATAGGATTTTTTTACAACATCAATTAGCCTATCCCCAAAGTAAGCACTGTAAAGCTTGTGTTAAGGGATACTAGGGTAACGGATAAAATATATATACTGTAACAAATAAGTACATTTATATGGAAATACATATAAAACATCCATGGCTGGAGTTCAAATGCTCGTATTCATCTCACAAACATCTGCCCCCACCGGGATTCGAACCAGGAACCACTCGAGTCGGCGACACAATGAAACCCGGCGTACAAACCACTCGGCCACGGAGGTCGTAAAGGTTAGAGATTTTAATTCTGGTTTTGTTGCAAACCACCCTGTATATCAAATTCTTTATTCATGCACTCATATGTAAGTCTAGCAGTCTCAATTTCCTTTTTAAATTGTGTCCTCATGGGCGATGACGGGGTACAGTAAACGAAATTCTATATTTAGTCCATCAGTTCGATTATCAAAAAATAATGGACACGTATTTTTTCTTTGGGCAATCAACCAAAAAATGATAAAGATATAGCGCATCTAAGTTTGGGAGTAGGGGCTCGTGACGTCACTTTTGAGTGAATTTTCACTTATAAGTGTACTCAAACGTGACGTCATGCGACTTTTCAAATCAATATATCTCTGCAATGTTTATATTATGTGAAAAAAAAAATACGTGTCCAATACTTTTTGATAATCTACCTGATAAAGGAAGAAAAAAAAATAGTCATCATCCCTATTGCAATTGCATTGAAATGATCCTATAAGGGTTCCGTTTTTGCCGATTGAGGTAGGGAACCCTTAAAGAAGCTTTAAGAATTCGCATAATAGGTTTAGATGTTCCCTATATTTTCTCATAAAAATGCCATAGCAAACAAAACCACAGACAAGAAAATATGTAATATAATGAGATGATGATAGATGGATGGATCATTGAAGCATTGAAAAGGAGGTCGATGGCGCAAGTGATTAGCGCGCTCGGCTGCGATCGTCGATGTTAAGCAACTTTCACCAAAAATTTACCATCTCGAGCGCCTCCGTGCTTCGGAAGGCACGTTAAGCCGTTGGTCCCGGCTGCATCTGCAGTCGTCAGCACTCACCAATCCACACTAGGCCCGCGTGGTGGGTCACGGCTCAATCTCCCTATTCCATCCATAGGTAAGGCTGGGGCACAGCCCAGCAGTGAGGTCATTAATAGGCTGATGATGATGATGATGATGATGAGTATTGAAAAATGACCCTTAACCACCTCACCTGTAAGCTCCGGAGGATTCCTTAAAAAAGGGTGCCGTAACACTGGGATCTTCCAACGATTCCACTGTAACATTAAACCCGATTTGGTACTGCTTGGGCCCCTTGAGCTCTATGGTCACGTGGCAAGGCACCCTGGTGTCGGGCACCGTGAACACAAACTTGGGATTGTTCGGGTAAGTTTCTCTATGGTTCTCGCAACCGCCGGCCGTTCGACCCGACCATTCGCCTTTCAACTGTAGGAGAATAATTATGATTATTCCTCTTTTTATCGTACACAAGAATATTCTCCTTTATCATGTCAAAGATTCTGGTTTGGGCGGTTTCTTGTTACAGCGTATGACTTTTTATGATTCCGTACCCAAAGGCTACAAACGAGTCTTTATTACTAAAGCTCGTATTTTAGAAATATTCTCAGTGATTGTTCTAGTCTTGAGCATAGTTAGTGAGGGATATCGCTATGTATATCACATAGCTATATCCCTTTCTAACTGTACTCAAGTAAAGATCAACACTTAGTTGTCATTCTGTAATACAGGCCTTAGATTCCACTGTCCGTCTGTCTGTTTGTCCGTATGTCTGTCTGTCACCAAGCTGTATCTCATGAACCGTGATAGCTAGACAGTTAAAATATTCAAATATATATTTCCGTTGCCGCCATAACATCAAATATTAAAAACAGGGGGGGGGGGGGGTTGGATCTCATAGAACAAACCTTATTTTTCGCCTTTTTTGTTCGATATAATAATATAATGTTATTGAACCCTTCGGGCGAGAGTCCAACTTGGCCGGTTTTTTTATAGATTCATTATACGGAACCTGTTAAAAGATCAACCTAAACCTAAACCTGTATGATGATCAGTCTATTAATGCCAGCAATGCTGGGGCCCAGGCTTTGACCCAACCAAACAGATCATACGGTATAAACATGTAGTATATCATTCTACACTTCGCCAAAAAGCATTAAATACAATAATCTTCCTTATTATGAAGATATAATGCGATTCTAATAAGAATAGTAAAGCCTACACGAAAAGTACCGTTTGCAAAAAAATCTCGGGACACTTTTTTAGCACTCGGCTAAATCTAGAATAAAAACCAATCATTTTTAAACAAACAATATTTGATATTGGTTGGTATTTTTTTCATTTATTGAGCTTTGGCTATGAATGGTTGATAACCTAAATCGTCAACTAAATGGCACTTCATGTTGCGTTCAGAAACTCGATTTAAAACATTCGTTTAGTTAAAGGATGCATGTTCGTTCTGACCTGCATGATTACTCATAACTATTTTACATTACATACAACATATTTTACATTCAATAAAAATCCGCGATATAAATTTGATTTAGTATTACCAGTGCCAAAACTAGAAATGTTCAAAAAAAGTCCTTTATACCGTTCAATTCAAATATATAATAAAAGTCCGATAGAAATTAAAAGAGAAAGCAACATAAATACATTTAAAATGAAACTCAAACAACATCTAATCAAGAAAGCATACTATTCGGTAAATGAATTTATGAATGATAAGTGAAACTGTCACGGAAAGCTCACTAACTTGTTTGAAATTGAAACTGTTTAGTGGTTGTGGTGATATAGTTATTGTACTTGCAACACCCTGACAGGGTCATGTACCATGCCAAAATAATTTTAAGATCCTGTATATACTGTACATGTGCAATTAATTAAATAAATAACTACTCCGGCGCGGTAATGCAGAGATGAGCGGAATTGAAGACCTAGATTCTGATTCATGTTTTTTCTCACACAGACTTAATAAAGAAATATTATAAAAAATGAAATTATAAATTATAAATGAAATGAAATGAAACCTTTATTGGCCATCTTAAGTACATAATAAAAGTACTATAAATATAAACAAAAAAATAAAAGAAGAACTTAACCTAAAAACAAAAAATAACAACATAAAACTAAGACGGCCAATCAGGACCCTGCCTCAGCTTATGCTGACACCGTGGGAGAATACTCTCTCACTGTATCAGCGCTGGTATGAATACTCTCTCACTGTATCAGCGCTGGTATTCTGGCAGGGCCTGTGCGAGGACGTATTAGGCGCTAACAAGTAACAAAACAATACATTTATGCTTAACTAATCATATTTTATTTTATTACGCATACACACATACATACACACACACACACCAAAGCCTTGGTAAAACAAAGTATCATTTTCTTTGATAATTTTTTACGAGTGAAAATAAGTAGGATAATTACAAACAAAGTAGATTGAGTATTTAATATTACTATAAGAAGTGAATGTGAATATGCTTTCCTTATTATGAACGATATTATGACTATTTGATAAAAAAAGGCTAGTTTGAGCAATATTAAAAGTAAATAATAGTTACAGGTCAGTTTGAGTCACGATGATTGAGAACCAAACACACGCACCAAGTCCTCTTCTGTGCATAGCCGGAAAGCGGGCTAGTCCTGGCCCTGGCGAGCGTAGATCCGGCCCTGCTTTGTCCAGCAATAGCGCCAGTTAAGTTTGCGGCATTCCGTGCGAACTTTATTGAAGAGGTCGCGCTCCTCCAGCGTCACACCCAGGCGGGTGGCCAACGTTAGCACCGTATGCATCGTGTTCTCCCCCTTCTCCTCTGGAACCTGGCCGATGTCAATATCGGCCAGCAAAGCATCCTGGTCTCTACCGTTGAGTTCGATTCTCAACGCCGCCACGGTGCGCTCCAGCTCTATTACCCGCCCGCTCCCGTCCTCAGGTTCCCGATTCTCAAACTCCTGCAGCTTCTTCTCCATCCCGTCCAATCTCTGATCCATGACGTCCAGCCGTTCGGTCGTGGCGGTGAAAGTCTCTCGCAGCAACGTCAGCTCACTCCGGAACCCCCTCATCTCAGCCATACACTCGACAAACATCCTGCGGAACTCGAGCATTTCGGCGCCATCTGATGAAGGGCGCGCGGCTGCTACCACTCCTGAGCTGCTGCCGGTCGTCGTAGCTTCTGCTTCCTTTATGGAACTAGGGGATGTGGATTTGGCAGCCGGAGTCTCACAAATCCCTTTAACTGGCGTTTGGCTATTATCGCCCTTCCGTGAACCCAGCTTGCAGGTTGGGCAAGCCCAGTCCTTTGATATTTGAGCTTTTTCCGACATGGCCAAGCAAGCTTTGTGGAATTTCAAAGGACATGAGCTACAAGTAGCGACACCTACCGTCGTCGTCGGCAGGAACTTTCCGCACCCGCCACACTTATTCATGTCTTACGGTTAGAACTTCGCAGCGTGCTTTAAAGTATGCTTATCAATATAAATTGTTTAAGCTGGTTATATTGTTTCGCACCTCTGCCGCCAGATGGCACTATTCTTCGTAACAGTAAAAGCTTTCCTAACGCAAAGGCAGGTTAAGTCGGTTGATTTAATTTTTGTTCACCCTCCACGTCAAAATAAAATTCCCGAAGTCCAGACAAATTCCAGATTGAATCAAAACGAGACCCGGGATGGCCGACTATTTAACACAACACTTGTCCAATCCACCAGTACTTCGAAAAAAAACAACTGAGGAGAGTGATTGTCAAAATATTTTCCTATAGATATTATTCAAAATTTATGTTTGTACTAAAATATTATTGTCACCAACACTGTCACTTAATTATTGCACTTTAAAAATGATTTTTAAACCACTTAACATATATTATTTTAGGTTTAACAATTTTTAAATAAAATATTTGTACGCAGATAATGTTTACTTGATAACGCCCTCTAGCGTCGTTATTAAAAATCGATTGTTTTTTTTTCTCAATCATAGTAAATAAGTTTTATTAAATAGAAACTTTTTTTTGCTCTTAGTTGAATCGCATTATAAGACTTTTGTTTGCTTATCACGAAGGGACAGGTGGCGTAAGCCCTAACAATGTAATATATCGTTTTATACTTCTCGTATTGAGACACGATCTTTATCAACTAAATAATCTTGCTTGCCATAAGAAAACTAACCGTTGTATTGTGAGGATAAGTTACAAATTTGCTCAGCGCGAAGGGGCAGGTGGCATGAGCTCTGTGAGTGTAATATACAGTTCTATACTTCTCGTACTGCGATACGGACTACAGTGTATTTGTCAGTGATGCCTATACCTACTACTAGACTATATAATCTTGCTTGCTATGAGAAAACTTACTGTTTTCTTATGAGGATAAAACTCCAATTTGCTCAGCGCTAAGGGGCAAGTAGACGCTCTAAGCGTGAAGTATATGGTTCTTGACTTCTCGTATTAAGACACGACCAGCAATAAATAGTAGACTACATATTCTTACTTGCTGTAGGAAAACTAGCCGTTTTCTTATGAGGTTAAGGCTCCAATATGTTCAGAGCGAAGGGGCAAGTAACGTAAGCTCTGAGGGTGTTGCATATTGCTCTAGATTTCAATTATTGATTGCCGACCATTGCTATGGGAAAACTTACCATTTTCTTATGAGGATAAGGCTCCAATTTGCTCAGCGCGAAGGGGCAAGTAGCATACGCTCTAAGAGTGTAGTATATCGTTCTATATTTCTCATACTGCGATACGACTAAAGTGTATCTGTCAGTGCTGCTTTCACCCACTATCACTTTGCATAAGTAGTGGGGACTGTTGATCCTGACCCCGTCGATGTATGGGGCTGGCTCGTCTGAAACAATCGTACAATTTAATATTATAGTATAATCATAGCAACACTTGGATGAGTTAATTAAATTAAATGCTTGTCAAAGAAAATGACAACACCAATTTATAAGAAAATTAATTTAAGTAGTTGAATTCATTGTAAAGGCTTAGTTTAGCTTTTTACATCAAAAATAGTATAAATGACGTTAATAAAAGAACGTTTAAGACTTATCTCTGCGGATTGGATTAGCATACAGATATGTCAATTAAATTTAATAATTTCAATCCTAAAATATAGCTAGCTATATTTGTATGAAACATCCAAACAAGAAGTGGTCGAAAATGGTTTACAAATTTTGAAGCTACATATTACATACGAACCGTGCGAATTTAAATAAAAAAATGTAAAAAGGTTTCCAAATCTATAATCGTTTGTTTTTCTAAATAATAACACAGATCCACTCACACGGATAGTAGACCCTCTTGTCGTCGTTCTTATAGACAAGCAGTGTCATACATTCCTTATTATATTTAAAGTCATCGATCAGTCTGATGTTTGTCTAGATTTCTTCCCAACGATATTAAATATCCTAGATACATCAACACGAACAAACTCTCGCCGGAAACCTGACCTAAAGGTACATTGGACGATCCACAGAACTCCGTAAGATGATCGCGTAGTCAAAAATAATATAAAGCATTATTTAAACATTGAAAGTCACCTTTAATGCATACAGTATAAGGTCTTAATAAAAACGCATGCGTCAAAGAGTTATGACAGTTCGAAATGTAAGCTCGTATAATTTTACGATGTATTGCCATATGCGGAAAAATATAGACCTTATTTATTTCACTCTACGCGCAATTCTGAATGCGCTGTTAGTAATATCGCAAGTACAGACCGCGAGGAAAAAAGCTATATTATCCGACCATGCATTTGAATATCACAAATATTTTCTACAAAAATCAGTTTTTAAGTATTAGAACAAAATTTTCTTCAACTGCGTTGAATTAACAAACATTAATTAGATACCTGATGAAAAAATTTAACTTTACACACTATAAGCTTTTTGTTTTCACATTTTTTTCGGAGCTCCACGGCAACTTGCCTTTTAAACGGTCCGCACTAGAATGTGAACCACGAAGTGCTTGAGTGGTCTTCAAGCACTTCTTGACTGGGACACATTTTGAGCGGACGTAGTTTACCTAGGGTATTTCATATCGGTGATTCTTCCTAACAAAAACACAGTTATAATAATCGACTCACAAAAAAGACAAATCTACTTACAAGGATAGTAAACTCTTTTGCCGTCGTTCTTGTAGACCAGCAGTGTGATATATTCCTTGTTGTCCCTGAAGTCATCAATCTGTGTGATATGTCTTGTAAGCAGCAACCATACTGCGCCCTTTCCTTGCACGTGGAGGGAGAACTGCGGGTTCTCGCCAATGTTGTATATGTCTTTAACGGGACCATTGCCCGCGTCCCATTTCCTGTTCAATATAGAAAGAGGGAAATTTACGAAATAGCTCGGGACTCCAGTTCAGGTAGAAGATATCGAAGAACCTCAGTATACTCGCATAATCGATCCAGAACACTCTAAATAAGTATTAGAGACTCCACCCTCAATAACGTCAGAAATAAAGTAAATTACTCACTGATGTATGCAGTAGGTATAGTGAAATAGCTCAGGATTCCAGTTTAGGTAGAACACGTCGAAGAACCGTAGAATACTCGCGTAGTCGATCCAGAACACGCCGTTATCGTATTGAGCCGCACTCTCCGGGTCGTAGTTTAGAAGGGACCGTAAAGAAAGGGTCCAATGATCCGCGTCTAGTTCGGAATAGTTGCCGCGCCAACGGAGATGGGACCAGGGATTCTTTAACTTCAATAGTTTGACACCCTGTAAAATGTAGATATGTATTAATTATACTGTCACAAACGCTTTCGAAACTTAACTGCGAAAGTGCTAGAGATCGAATTTGCCAGATCACCGCGGGTCGATCATAGAGGTCGAGTAATGCGGCTCATTCCAAAATGAGCTTTATGCAGTGCGGCTTAAGGGAGAAAGTGCAACGAGATCTGCACTTGTTTACAAGTTATGCGCGTTACCTGCGTAGGTATAAGTACTCGCTGGTGCTAGCTAATTCTCAATTTAACAGGTACTTTCTAGAATACGTCGATCGGCGTATATAAGCGCGATTGGCGCCGCGCAGAGACGGTTGAGTTTCAACATCGATTTCGGAGCGAATCCAAAGGTGATCAAAGTGCAACAAAAGTGTTCAAGTGCGATTGTTTAGAGACTTGTATAGTGAAATACAGTGTTTAGTGAGTGTTTTGTAATTAACATTCTGTGTTAATTGTGTGAACTGTGTGGTGAATAAAGAACTGTCAAGCGTGAACTGGCATATAATTTCGAACCCCAATCCAACACGTAACAATATCGTCACAAACGCTCTCGCACCAAAACCGCGAAAATACTGGAGACCAATTTTACCAGAACACCATGGATCGCGACGTGAATAATCGCAATAAAGGTGGTGCGATTCATTCTAATATGAGCCTTCATACGCGTTACTTACGTATAAGGTACTACGTACTCGCGGGTGCTAGTTAACACTCAATGAAACTGGACTTTTCTAGAATGCGTCGATTGGCGTATATAAGCGCGATCGACGCCACGCAAAAGTTGAGTTTCAACAGCCATTTCAGAACGAATACAAAGGCGATCATATTGCAAGTAAAGTGTTCAAGTGCGATTGTTTAAAGACATGTATAGTTTTAAAGTGAATGTAGAATTGTGTGTTTAAGATAAAATTATGTGAACTCTGTGGTGAATAAAGAACTGTCTAGCGTGAACTGGTATATAATTTGAAACCCCATCCCGACACGTAACAATATTGTTATTTCAAATATCATTGAGCCGAAATTATACAAATACAAGCGGCCGCGACTGCGTCCGCGTTAATTTTGTATTTTTGAGAATCCCACGACAACCAAAAATTTTCTGGGACAAGATGAATCCTATGTCTCATTTCAGGTCATAAACTATATGCGTACCAAAATAAATAGGGAACATATTGCCCCGCTTATCGAAAAGTGGTAGACACAAACAAAAAATATATCAGTAGATAGATTCAATTATTTACTTTATCCCTGCGCAATTCTTATTTCTGTAACCTATGGGAATGCTGAGAAAATTGAGGTTTTTGTATCAGTGAAGCCTGAGGTCCTTATAGCCAAGGGCGTAACCACGGGTGTGTTTTAGTCAGTAAGTGTCTGATATAACTCCAGCAGCCGGCTTCACATACGCCCTTCATTGCCTAGGAGGTTACCAACGTAATCAAGATCGTTGGCGCAAGTGGTTAGCGCGTTCCGCTGCGATCGTTAAATTTAAGCAACTTTCGCAGTGGTCGGTCCTTGGATGGGTGACCGAAAATTTACTATCTCGAGCTCCTCCGTGCTTCGGAAGGTACGTTAAGCCGTTGGTCCCGGCTGCATCTGCAGTCGTTAGCACCCACCAACCCGCACTGGGCCCGCGTGGTGGGTCATGGTCCAATCTCCCTAATCCATCCATAGGGAAGGCCTGTGCCCCAGCAGTGGGGACATTAATAGGCTGATGATGATGATGATGATGACTGACATTTTAGGGATAATGTCCTGTTTGTATAGATTTATAAGTGACATTGGTTTGCACCAGTTCTTTAGTTACAGTTGATGTTTCCTGTTAATTATTCTAACAAATACACAAACAAATTATAGAAGGGAATTAACTACTATCTTCCATCGAACTATTTTTTTTTCTAAACCACTTACGAGGTAATTCGCTTAAAAATGTCAAAATACTAAATATTCTTCTATAGAGAATGCATAAACTGGACTTAGTACATTAAATAACGTAAAAACTGCATTAATATGGATCAAAGATCCTATACACATATACATATTACATATTATAAATGTACTTCGAGAAATCCCAATAGGGATGACGACGGGGTACAGTAAACGAAATTCTATTTAGTCCGTCAGTTAGATGATCAAAAAATAATGGACACGTATGTTTTCTTTGGCCAATCAACCAAAAAATGACAAAGTTATAGCGCGTCAAAGTTTGGGAGTAGGGGCTCGTGACGTCACTTTTGAGTGAATTTTCACTTATAAGTGTACTCAAACGTGACGTCATGCGACTTTTCAAATCAATATATCTCTGCAATGTTTATATTAAGTGAAAAAAGAAAAAATACGTATCCAATACTTTTTGATAATCTACCTGGTAAACGAGAAAAAAAAATTAGTCATCATCCCTATTCTATGAATAAAACTCCAAGTAATAAAACGTCAGTATTAAGTCGCAAATAAATGCCAATATCGATTGTTGATGTAACATCAATTATGCTAAAATCTTCCTTCGTCAAGCGAATCTCACTGATTGAAATTTCAAGAGGCACAGTCATGTTTTAGCGGCCTTTGCTAGAGAGTAATGCTTCAATATAATTTGATTTATCATTGGGCATAGTATACTTACGTCGGCGAGTCTGACATCCAATACAGCATAAGCGTGTGTAGCGACCAATCCGGTCCTATCCGCTTCGGCGTCGGACAGAGGCCCCGTCGCCACCGTCACTAGTACCTCCCCCCTTTCCAGTCTAGACCTGAGGTATAAAAGAGGTGGGGCATAGAAAGAAAGAAAGATTTTTTTTATTTGTAACAACATGTATAAGTAAGATGTTTTGATTAGAGTGGTACATAACATGTCGTGCCAATACGGGCATACAAATTCATTAGGTTATTCAAATTACAAGTCAAAAATCTCAATAATAAAACATTTCAAATTCATATGATTCTAATTCCATAAGAAAATGTCAAAATTAATAAAAAAATAAAAAAAAAACAATAATAAAAACATAATTACAATTAAAAATTGTCATTTGAAAATTCCGATACATCATAATAACATTTATCAATTAATATATTTTTAATTTTCTTCTTATATAAGAAGTAACTTATACAAGTTACAATTTAATTAATTCTTTTATATATGTCGGGAGTCTGTCATACATTCGAGGAGCCATACAGAATATTTTCTTTCCCATAAGAGCTGTTCTCGGGTTTGGCATGCACAACCTACTATTATCGCGTCTATTGCGATCTATAACACCTGCCATCCAAACGAAAAGGTGCTAGTTCTCTTTTACAAATAGTAAAACCTATTTCTAGCTCAGCACTCACCTTATAGTCTCGTACAATGTGTCGGCATTGAAATCTGCCTCCCCGGTCCTAATGGCGCACCGCTCCGGGATCCAGCCCGTCAGCGCGTGCAGATCTATGTTCTGAAACGGTGCTATTATATCAATAAATGTAGGTCTGAATCTAATAACTCAAAGGTGACTGACTGACTGACTCACATAGTGATCTATCAACGCACAGCCCAAACCTCTGGACGGATTGGGCTGAAATTTGGCATGCAGGTAGATGTTATGACGTAGGCATCCGCTAAGAAAGGATTTTGATCCATTCTACCCCCAAGGGGATAAAATAGGGAATGAAAGTTTGTATGAAACTTTGTCAATTTTAAACCGATCGGGCTGAGACTTTGCATGCAGGTATAAGTAGAATCATAGATGAATGTCATTGTATCACTTCAGCTCGGGTCAGCTCAGCTCGAAGCGAGGGCGGGCCGCTAGTCTTGAATAATTCCTATCAATTATACTCACTGCTATAGGCTATTTGACAAGTTTTTGAAAACGTTCTTACGTCATTTATTACCCCCTTATTAATAAACAAGAAATAAGCTTAGACTTGTTTTTTTTTAACACACACCAATTAGCCTAGCCCATATGTACATAAATAAGTATATTTATATAGAAATACATATTAACCATCCATGACTGGAGTACAAATGCTCGTATTCATCACACAAACATCTGCCCCCACCGGGATTTGAAAAAATCAAACTGCTAAGCCAAAGCAAAAAAGTTACAGCCGTTTATGCCGCAATTTTTCGAAACTCGCACGGGAATCAAAACCTACAGGGTACTTCCCGTGAACTTAGAATCTTGAAATTTGGTACAAAGTAACGTCTTATAGTACAGATGAAGGAAAAATTGCGAAAACCGTAAATTTTAGTTACATCATATAATTTTTTAAATTTGTACGGAACCCTCGGTGCACGAGTCCGACTCGCACTTGGCCGGTTTTTTTATAGGTATATTTTTTATAGGCCTGTGTGAGATTTTTCATTATGAATCATTATTTTTCATAGATTTTCATTTTGTATTTGACACAACTAAAAGCGGACCGTATCTTCTTCTTTTGATTAAATCTAAAATCCCAATTAGTATTGTCCGTTTAAAAATATGAATAAATAATTTACTTACACTATTGGATCCAGGGAAGTCATATCCACCCATTACTTTCATATACGCCTTCTCGAGCATAGACACCCAAAATTCGTTTTTGTTACTTGAATATGAACAAAGTAGTCGACCATGTTTGCTATAAGGTAATCTATCATCTATGATCACCTGAAATATAATAAAATCAAGGTAAAACTAGTTTTACCGGTTTTATGCACGAACTTTATTTATTTATTGAAGTTTCGCAGCCTTTTCCGGTCTGCATCGTCAGAATAATGATTTCGCCGGTTCTTCTCAGAAAGGTCTCCCAATTTTAGAACAGGTGTAGTTTACGGTCAAATAAATAAACTCAAAATTACAAAAAAAAAAAAAAAGTACTTTATTAACTAAATTAACAAATAAATTCATACATAGACAATAAAGTTTTAAAAATCTTCCAATGAAATATCCGAACGCTCAGCTCAATAAAAGACTTTCGAAGGTAGCTCGACAAAGAAAAAAAAACATTATTCTGACAATGCAGACCTGAAAAGGCTGCGAAACGTCAATAAATAAATATGTCAATAAATAATGAGTGACGTGCGTGAAAACCTAAGAAGCAAGAATCAAGGTAACTTTATACTCTATAGATTAACCGACGCAATGGCTCAATTACACTTGATCGTTAGCCCGTATTAAGGTGCACGCAAGACATTACTCGAATTCGAGCACCCGAAGCAATATTTACACTGGAATACGGACTGGAAGATGGTGTCGGATAACCAAAACGGAAACTACCCGAATACGGGCGTATAATGTGATTCAACTAAAAATAGGACCGACTGGGCGCCATATTGTGATGTCATAGCTGTCAATTCAAACCAAATGGGTAGAGTGAGCAAAAAAAGTTTTTATTTAAGAAAACTTATTTACCAAGATTAAATGAGAAAAAGCATCAGATTTTTTTAATAACATTTATTTACTAAGATTGAGAAAAAAAAGACAGAATTTTAATAATATTTATTTATTAACACTGTGAGAAAAAACATTAATCAGAATCTAGCTCTTCTATTCCGCTCATTTCTGCATTACCGCCGGAGTAGTTATGAATAATCATTCACTATTACTAGGTCACATACGAACATGCATCCTTTATGTAAACGAAAGTCTGAAATCGAGTTTCTGGACGCAACTTAAAGTGACATTTGGTTGACGATTTAGGTTATCAACCATTCATGGCCAAAGCTCAATAAGTGAAAAAAAAATATCTACCGATATTAATTATCAATCTTTGTTATTGTTTGTTTACAAATGTTTGGTTTTTATTCTAGAATTAACGGAGTGCTAAAAAAGGGTTCCAAGGTTTATTTTGCAAACCGTACTTTTCAAGCGACATTTGACAGATAGAGGTCATTGGCTTTCCTATTCTTATTTGGATCGCATTATACTCGACTCCGTTTCTTAACACTAATGGCGCAATTACACTTGGCGAATACGAGTGCCAATTGAGTTTTCCATTGGACCAAGTGTAGTCGCGCCATAAATTCAACGCTCCAGATGGTCCGCGGGCGGCACGACGACTCAGTTTCGGTTTCTCAGGTACCACTCTCAGCCAAAGCGCCGTGGGGTTTTAAGTAGTAAGCCTCTGGGGACTCTTCGAACCAAGTTCCGTTAGATATGTCTTCGGAGGAGAGTCCTACATAATAAAGCTCTTATTCCACCTGACTAAATTCAGACGTACTAGTTAGGATCCTAAAAAGAAGGCTAATTAAAAGCTTCTGATTACACTTCACTAATTTAGTTACTGATTCAGTCAGTTACAAGCGCGCGGCGAATTCAGTCGGATTTTTTCGTAATGGCTCCAGTCCTGCCAAAGCAATAAAAAAAAATGTGTTTTCGTAGGCCTGGCCGTTGGCTCAATAAAAATAAAATTAAGTAAAATACGGAAAACTTGGGTGAAAGAGTATTAATATTATTAATGTTATTTTTATCGTTTCTGTTCCAAAGATACGGCATATGTTTATACAATTCGATTATGTTACTCATAACTTCAGACGCCCTCACGCAGTGACACCTGCGGTGCGACTGAAGCATCTAAACGATTTAGTCAGTCAGAAGCAGTGGCGGCGCTAGGCGTCGGTGACGTCGGCCACCGCCGACGGCCTCGCGCCTGAGGGGGCCTCGCAAAAAATGTTTACTAGTTACCTATTTATTTTCGTTTCTCCTGGCCTGGCTTAGGTAGCCGACCCCGAACAATTCGGGGAAAAAGCTAAGCAGATGATAATGACTTTTATTATTTTCGAACACGTGCGTGATGGAAACGAGTAGTACTTTACGGGTATTCAGAATCGTCTGTCTGGCAACACTATTTTTGTAATTAAATTTTTATGTTTGTAATTATTTTTTGTCATCATTTGATTATCAACAATAAAACTCGTTTAATCATACGGTATTTTATAATTTGGCTCACTTAAATTAACGGTTTTTTACTGCGAAGTAAAATAGGCCTCGCGAACTTGATGACGCCGACGTCCACATGTGGTCTAGCACCGCCACTGGTCAGAAGCCAAACTTCTTCCGATTTAGGATGCTAATTAGGATCCTAACTTCCTAAATGCTATTTCACTTGACTGAATTAGTTACTGAATGATTTAGAACGTCTGAATTTAGACAGGTGGAATAAGCGCTTAACCTCGCCGCTCGTCAGGCGGCAGGGTACGCGACATGCATTTTTTTAAACACACACCAATAAGCTAACCCAAAGTAAGCACTGTAGGCTTGTGTTACGGGATGCCAGGGTAGCGGATAGAATACATATACTAGCTGTCCCAGCGAACTTCGTACCGCCATAAAAAAAAAGGGGTTGGTAGAAGTAAAAGGGTGAAAATTTAGGGTTGTATGTATTTGTGTGTGATGTATCATAATAAAATAAAAAAAAACAAAATCCAAAAAAAAAAATTAAGTGTGGAGCACCCTTAACATTTAGGGCGATGAAAAATAGATGTTGTCCGATTCTCAGACCTACTGAATATGCATATAAAATTTCACGAAAATAGGTCGAGCCGTTTCGGAGTAGTTCAATTACGCACACCGTGACACGAGAATTTTATGTATTAGATTTTTATAGTAATAAATATATTTTAAACTTGGAGGACCAATGCTCGTTTTCATCACACAAACATCTACCTCCTCCGGGATTCGAACCCGGGACCTCTCGAGTGGGCGACACCTTGAAACACGGCGTACAAACCACTCGGTCACGGAGGTCGTCAACTTCCCCTCGGTATAAAAAAAGAAAAATAAGACGGTACGCGGGACGCGGGAACGGGATCGGGATCAGTACCCCTAGCACGAACGAAAATCGAATTCGTAACGTTTGCGAGCCCGAAATGTCATTGTCAAATGTGTACTGTTTTTTAGTTCCCGTTACGTCCAAAGTGGCGCTGCTGTTCAAGTTTCCATACAAAATTTGACATTGACATTTCGGTTTGCAAACTATTCGAATTCGATAATGGTTCGTGCTAGGGTTAAAGATCATGAGGGGGCCAATTTACGGCGGTCAAGCTTTAGTGTGTTGATTTTTTTTGTATGGACTGGACGACAGAAATTATTTTAAGCTTTGATATATAAGTGATATCTTTTGTTGATTTTAATGTTATTTGTTTACTAACCTTTCTTCTGACGCCATTGAAATGTAGCTTCACCATGTACTTGCCAAACGGATTGTATACAGGCTGTTTGTTTTTATTTTTGGGGTAAATTATTGATGTGATTATTTTCTTGTCGAACCTTCTCTCGTATAACGCGCTAACTGCGAGCGACGCGACGAATGAGCAGTCGGACACTATCTGAACAAAACATGGTTATTTAATTTTTTATTACAAATCAAGCTCCTGCCTACTGGCCCATCCGGTGATAATTTACTGCCGTAGCCTATAGCACAGCTGCTTAAACCTAGTTTTCTTGTTAAGGTCTCCTCATCATCAGCCTATTAATGTCCTCACTGCTGGGACACAGGCCTTCCCTATAGATGAAATAGGGAGACTGGGAACGAGTGCAGATGCAGCCGGGACCAATGGCTTAACGTGCCTTCCGAAGCACGGAGGAACTCGAGATAGAAGATTTTTGGTCACTCATCCAATGACCGACCACTGCGAAAGTTGCTTAACTTCAACGATCGCAGCCGAACGCGCTAACCACCTGCGCCATCGAGCTCCTACTATTTCGAAAGCAAATGGTTTTTTTTTTGTTATTAATTAGATTAAGTTTAGGGTTGTTTTGTATTCATCCTATGACATCTCATAGTCATCCTACTCATCATTTTTTCTTTACTAGACCTATTGACCACACAACTTGCATGTCACAGAAAATAAGAAATATGTACTACCTGAATCAACTAATGTATACGGCAATCTCAAACTGAACTATGTAATAATAATAATAATAATAACTTTATTGCTTAAAAAACTGTGTACAATTATGCAGTTGGAATTGCAATAATAACATAGTCACAACAGTGTGCCCATAACGGGCATGCAATGGTAAAATTTATAACTTAAAACTATCTTAATTTAAAAAGTACATTTTAGAGCCTAAATTATATTAAGTTTTACAAGTATAATATTCATCAAGATTATAAAAAACATTATTTAATAACCAGCTTTTTAACTTAAATTTAAACAGTGGCAAATCCCAAAATTATTAAAAGAAGGACTGCATGCAATCAAAAATCATATTCTAAAGGTAAATTTAAAACTAATCTTGAAAATTATACATAGTGATTCACGTGGTTCAGATAAACAATTGGCGTTGCTTTTCGACCTTCTCAAGTGCTTGTAACAGCCTTCTAGACTGAATAAATGATTTTTGAATTTTTTGTTGTATTTTTTTTTATTGCTGAATACTTTGCGAACAGCAGCTTTGTCATGTGTTTTTAAAAATAGATACTCCTCATTGAAATTTTAAGTAAATGACTTTTATTATTAATATTTATAGTCCAAATGTAAAGAAAATATAACTAGAAAAAACTTCCACACGGACCAGGCAGCAGACGGGACTCGAACCCGCACCCTTCGCTGTCCGGGCGAATGTACTGACCAATTATGCTACCGCGGCCCTAATGGCCGCGTCGAAATTCTTCTTGCCATTCTTAAGCTGAAAGGCAGGCAGGTGTGAGAGTGAGAGTGAAGGAGACAATCCAGGGGATGGGTTCGAGTCCCGTCTGCTGCCTGGTCTGCGTGGAATTTTTTAGATCAGTTATATTTTCTTTAGATTTAAATATCTAGCAGTTACATGCTTAAAAATAAAAAATATATTTATAGTCCAGTCAAATAAGACTTTGAAGGTTACAAAAATTCCCATAGAGCTAAAAATTGGTATGAATGTTCGGAATACTAGTACGAGAAGGACTTATTTTTGATGAACCAGCTTCTTCTTCTTGGCGCCGTCTTTTTACGGCATCAATACTACTTTTTCGAGTATAATTTTTTCGACACTGCACATGAATTTTTACAGATGTCTGGTCTTGCAGGTACTCCGAAAACTCATCACCTCTTTCAATGCTTGCATCAATTAATGCGTTCATGCCGCGATCAACAGTAACAACTCTACTTTCAGTCAAAGGTTGACTTCAAATAAAGCAGACGTTTTTTTTTGAAAGCAGTAAAATGAATAAACTTTGTTACAAAATATAAGCGATAGCCACGAGTTGTCACTACGAAGGAATGCTTACGACTAACAGTGTTTTGTTGAGTATGAGACCTTTGAAACGGAGCAGATATACGGGCATCGCCACGCTGACAATTAAATGGAAGACAGATGTTACTCAAGGACATGCGACTAAATGAAAATAGGGGTGGAGTTTCTGACGTTCATTTATATTCTAAGAATTTTATAATTTGTGTGTATAAGACATAGCGACTCCTATGTTTACTCGTATTACGGTTCAAAAATGTATATAAAACTACATTAACGTGTATATTACGAATATTTTTTTTTCAATTCTTTCAACCGCTATATCACGGAAATGGCAATACTTATGATAAAAAGTGTGGATACATATTTTGTAGAGAATCGGATAAACTACAATTTTTGTCTGAACTATTTTTGCCGTAAAACTCACCGTTTAGCTGAAAACGCGGAAACCCTATTTTTTCAAACTTTCACCATCAATAAAAAAAATGCACAAGGGGTATTGATGGGAACTTTTCACAATTCATTTATAATAGTATTCTGAACATTCATACCAATTTTTAGCTCTATGGAATTTTTTGTAACCTAACTTCTATTTTAAGGACTAATTTGACTGGACTATTAATAAAAATACATATTCATTACTTACCGTCTGTTTAATACTGAAGCAATCTACATGATCGTGTACAATTAATTTTGGTTCACTGCATATTTCATGTGGCCTGATCCAGCATTGAAACTCTTGTTCTTGTTTAGAGGATAGTTTTAACTCACTAGCTCTGTCTTCAAACGGTAATGCATACTGGAATTTTTCTGACAAATCTACATCCATGAATGGTAGGAAGCAGTTGTTGTTAATATTAGATGTCGTCCTTAATACTTCCTTCTCTTCTTCTGTGTAAGTGTGTTTACCACCACTGACTTTCAAATGTACACTCTGTTCTCGCTGGAATTGTGCTCTGTTCGGTGAGACAGCTGTGTAGAAAATAAATTATTAAATAAACTTAATTAAGTTTTGGAATACAACAAGAGTCAGTTCACACCGAGACGCGACGCGATGCTGCGATACTGGAAGCAAGGATTTTTCGCTGCGCCGCGAAACCCAACACAACTTCGTGAGGTACATCAACCGATATTAAATAAAAAATAGTATTTAATTTTGCTCTGAATAGGTCAATTTGAATAAAGTATACATTCATTTTATTTTATTTCATTCTCCGCGTGCACTTCTGCCTGTTCATCTTCTGCAAGAAGTCCAATTATAACGAGATCCCTCCTCCTCGCTCCGGTTTTCTCAATACTGACCACCTCCTCGCAGAGAAAGTTTGTTGCGGATTACGTGACGCCATCCGTCTCGATCTGCCGCCGAGTATAGAGCATCGTGAACCGTGTCGGGCTTCTTCCACGTGGTCTTTTTCCTTCTACTTTGCCAGTGACCATTAACATTTTTTTTATCAGTGTGTATGCTGTTGGTCGCAGCTAACCCTACAGCGTCACCGGGTTTGGGAACGGCGAGATCCTAAGGGGACCTCAAGCTGAGAATTGGCGAATGCCTCTAGAGGTATTCCAGTCGGATGGCATCTCCCCACGTGGGCAGTCTCCTCTCCATCTGGAGCCTCTAGTCTAGACCACTCGAACCTGAGGGGGGCCATTAACAGCACCACATCTCGAAAGCGATGCTTTCGATTTATACTCGTATATATATACAACATAAAATGTATATATAATATGGTCACAGTCAATTTTCTTCAAGGTTCAAGCCTCCACTCCGTGCAAGAGCATTGAGAACACCAGAGTGCGTCCAAAATTGGATTTGGTTTTCAAAGATATGTTTAAAAAGATCCCAGACTTTTGTTATTTATTTTTACTCAAAGACCTCAACCAAACTGCATTAATTCTACACGAAGTCTGGACGGATATAGTAGAAACAAGTTGGCATAGCGTCCTCAGGCTGCAAGACCGAACCAACGCGTTGCATCGCTCTACGCCACGAGGCATCTCGAGGCACAGCACTGCGTGGCGCAACGTATATTATAGTATTCAGAATTCTCACAATGAAATGTGTATCTTTTCATGTAAGTAGTAAATAAAGTTATGTTTTGAGTCGCTCTTGTGACATTTGCGCGAAGCATCGCGTTTCGTTGTGAGCTGACGCAGTTTCTAGTGCATATAGGTAATACATACACAATATGTACAGTACCAATTGAATTCAAAATGCAATTAATTTTTATGATGGTACCTCACAAGAAAAGTTTTGTTAAAAAGACGCTTGAGCTTGAAGCTTGAAGTTTCAATAGACATTGACAATAATCAAAAAAATACAGAAATATATTACATTATTAGTTATAATTCTTCTTTAAATTTTTTACAACTGTGTTATTTGTGGCAAAGATTGAAGCAAAAGCAATATTGTGGATGCAATGACCATTATGCTGACGCGGCCCTAATTGTCCGTTTTGAATTTTCTCTAGTAAAAGCAATGTTATAACAGAAATATTACAACATTAGTCACATTCACTGTTTTAACAATTAAGTGATTAATTTGTAGCAAATAAAAAACCAATATTGTACTATTAAATAAAACTAGTTTTAACAGGTTAATGCACGAAACTTTATTTACTTATTGACGTTTCACAGCCTTTCCAGGTCTGCATCGTCAGAATAATGACATTCATGATCATCATTCTGACGATGCAAATCAATTGATGTTCCTAAGAAACAAATGTGCATTAACCCGTTAAAACTAGTTTTATTTAATGGGTGATGTGTGTGAAAACCTAAGAAACAAATATAATATTATACTATGTATAGTATATATCACAAATTACTCAGCAACATAGTCAAAAGAAAATATTCACTTACTTGGTCTGTTAGGTTCATTGATGTCCAATGCACCAAGTTTCTTAATGCCTTTGATTTCTTCAGCTCTATCCAAAGCTTGAGCAGCTAATGATTTAATTTTTGTTAAAATTTTTACATCACTTGTTTTCTAAAAACACGCAAAGGAATGTCATTGCCAAGAGTTTCTAAATATCGTATAAAATACAGAACAGAGGCCCATGTTTTGACAGCTCTGCAATTGTATCTTCATCAAATTATTTTTGTTATGGAAGGGGACAATGTGTTCTTATATCCGGTAAGGGCACTGCTTAGTTTTCATAGAAACTTTCATGATGCGATACGATAACAGAGATGACAAAATTTTTTCTTGAGCCTCAGTACACAATGAATTGATTTCCAGAAGCTACTTACTGCACTGACAGCCAGTTCAACAGCTTGTGTATACAACTGTAGTGCCAGATCTTTTAGATCAGCCTCATCGGCATCCAACGCTTGTTGCATCAGGAAATAACATTGTTGCATACACCGCTCACTTTCAGCTTGCTGTGCTTCCTCTGAAAATAATGTGACTTTATTAAGAAACACCCAATTCTCATAATTTTTAGAGTCATTGAGAGTAGTAAAATAAATAAATTATGGTGTCGATTGTGGGGTGATTCTCTAAACTTAAAACTAAATTTAACATCAGTCTCTCCTTTTCACTCTGTATAGAAAATGACAAGGATACACTGTTGTCAAATTTAGGTTTAGATTTAGAGAATCATGCCAGAATCGACACCAATATTTCTAAAACACAACAATCCAGTGAGCCACATGTCACAGGGTGATAGGGTATCAATATAAATTCATTATAATGATGATGGTAACTTGATATAACGCTAAGTTCATAACTTAGCTTAGTAAGAATTTGATACAAGTAAATAAATGTGCATATGTAAACTTACACTTAACAATACCACATTTAGCAATGCTTGTGTGAGTCTAAGCTGTAATATTAAAAGTGACTTGTACCCCATTACCTACCCAGTTATAATAATGTACTGCCTATTGCTATTTATTTTTATTGTTTTAGTGCAGAAATCAACTACATGAACTAGAACAAAAAGAAGGCAAATTTTTCATTCAATAAAATAATCAGCAGATGATGTCATATATTCGTAATATTATTTCTTTATTCACAATTTCATAAAAAAATGTTTCTTATTTATTAATTTTTACATTTACTTGGTGAAATTGATAAGATTGCAGTAATGTGCAAATTTATTGGAATACTAATATTATCTGTTAGTCATTGAAATGAATGTGAGTCATCAAATCATGATCAAAGCTTGGAAACTGTTGTATTTACTATGACACTTAACCTTATATTAAAAAGCATCTACCTTTTTGTTCTTGGAGTGCAGTAGCTCTCGCAAGGTACTCTCGCACTTTATCGCGAATTTCTTGTCTCCGCTCAAAAGGCACGGAATCCCGAACTCTGTCGAGCAAGCGAGCAGCAGTCCTGTAACATTCTACCGCCTTATCGACATCCTTCATTCGATCAAACTGGATAGCAAGGGAAGCAGCTTCGGTAGCATTCTCCATGTCACTCATAATTAATACTCGAAGGATCAAACAATTGCAATAAATTTTTTAAGGTAACAAAACAAATGTAAAAGGTAAACAAATCGGAATTTCGTGTCTTGACATTGACACTGATGACAAATAAATTCACATTGGGTGTATTCCGAAATATACACCGGTACGCTGGCTAGCGGTAATGACGTCATGAATCGACGCCATGCTGTTGATTCGTTCCAAATACACTGATCAGCGCGGTGACGTCATGAACTGGCGCTATATTCAAGCAGTCTCGTGTTTGTGTGAAACGTTCATGCACCAAAAATTATAATAAATTTGAAGTTACAATATTAACTGTGATTATTTAAAAAGAATGGAAGTGATAGCTCTAAAACTTAAATTTAACAACAGTGTATCTTTGTCATTCTCTATACAGACTGAAAAGGACAGACTGATGTTAAATTGAGTTTTAAGTTTAGAAACTCCTGCCAGAATCACCAATATCTCGTTACGTATATGTTACAATTTAATACAAAAAAGAACTTCACTAACTGCAGAGCGTATACACCCGGCTACGTCACAGTATTCTCATCAGCATAATATGGCGGCAGACCCACCAGTGTAATATGGCGTTGAAATCATGACGTCATTACCGCTGGCCAAAGTACTGGTGTATATTTCGAAATATACCCATTATTTCACATCCATCACATATTGTCAATGACTAAAGAAGTAAGAGGACTGGAAATACCTACAAAAAAAATGTGCATACCTAACTCATGGATTTGTAACAAAAAATGGCTGCCATCGCTTAGGGCTGCCACTAACACACTATTCAATATTATTCTTAAAACATTTACCCAGAACAAAACTGACTTATGATAGCTTCAGGCTGTTTCTTGTTTTAAGATAACGATATAAATAAAAAGATTTATATAAAAATATATTTTAATAATATTGTTCTTTTATATCCAATGACACACATAGTCAATTATTATCTTTCCATATGAAACCTCCGATGTTGTTAACGAACAAGACTGTTGTATTGTGACAACTAACTAACCTAACTATACACTAAGATCTGTACTTGTACCACACAGACTCACAATAAAGATTTTTTCTTATTCTCTGACGTCAGTGTGCCTCTCCGGCGGCAGTATTTGAATTACCTGTGAGCGTGGCACCTACAACCATAAGTCCACTAGTCATCTAAATACATTATATTTATAATTAGCTATAACCCTCGACTACGCAAGATAATTAAGATGTTGTATGTTGAAATGAGTGACTGCCCTTCCTGATTTTACGGCTATCTCACTTAATATAGATATCTAATCCAATTAAATCAGATCAACTTTATTAAGATTATATTTATTTTCTTGATAACATTAAAATATGAAACATTTACCAAAGAAACATTATTTAAAAGAACAAAATAATGGAACGATTTTTAATCAGCGACATAGTTCAACTAATACGGTTTTCCCATACCATTTTTTTACCCGTTTAGGGGTTGAATATAAACTCCCGTCTTAGTGAGCGTCTACGTCTTAAAAAGAACCCCTATGCAAAATTTCAGACTCCTAGTGATTGTAGTTTCTGAGAACGACACCATGTCGATTTTTATATTTTCAGATAGGATGGTAAGGGTAAGATGAAAATAAAATGTTATTTTTTACAATCTAGATGTTTTTATTCATTTCTAAACAGTATTAATTTGTTTAAAAATTGTCTATTTGACAGATTTGCACATTTCATTTGACCATGATATTTAAATCTTATTTCAAGAAAGATCTTAATTATGCTCTTTATCTTAAGTAACTTATGGTCGGCACAGTGGTCAGAATTAGTATCAGCAGAAAAATACTTTTTAAAATCATACATTTCACATAACAAAATAGATTTTTAACAATTTTTCTGTTTTTGATTATTTAAACCTGCTTCAGCATTCACATGTTAATACCATTCACACAATGTTCTTGTATGAGGTAAGCAAGTATTATATTTCTGCCTTACATATTTGTAAGCTTTTGGGGATAAAAAATGTTAAGTTAATGCAAATTTTCTTATATCTTCTGAGTATTTATTTAGTAGAGGTAATCCCGTCGTCTTAAAAACTTGTCTTTATAAGAAGTCCCTGGGATGCTGCCAAATCTTCAATCAAAATAGCCTGTTCCATGCTTATTTGACTTTTTTGTCGAAGATCCTCAATAATATCTTTCAAATTGGCAATTTTGTTCTCTTTACGTCTAAGTTTTTCATTCAGGTATTTTATTTTCTTCTGCTACTTTAAACATTTATTATTCAGTCTTAACTTTTTTACATTTAGCGACCTGAAATTACAAATATATTCAATGTTAATAATTAAATTAACTTAACTATTTTATTTATATTAGAATCTACATTAAGCACAAGAAAATTCATTACAGAATTTTATTTTTTGTTATTATTTATCAGTAGGTTGGCAGATTCACTTCCAGTATATTAAATTATTTTGTATATTTTAATTTACTATTATGTATACGTTTCCGCCTACCACTTTTAAGAAAATAAATGAAAAATAATGTTTTACTAAATACCTCTATATTCACTTTTTATGATACACTGGTAATGGGAACAAAAAAGAAGCAGCAGATGTGCTAGCAACAGCAGTCTTAACATTGCTTGTTTTACTTAGTAGAGATGTCTCTTGTATGGCTGATCGCTGAAAAGTAAATACACAAATACAGTACACAAATTATTTTTCACATAGATCCAATTTTCCCGGTTATTTGATGAGTACAACCTCCAGGATTTAGAACGATTTTTAGGCATTAGCAAGCATTTAAGTTCTTAGTATTTTGTTTTGTTGTATTTTAGTTGTGTGTGACTAGGCTGAAATTATAATGGTCATTTATTTTCATATTTTTTATAAATAACACTTACTGGAAATGGAAAAATTGTTGGCAATGAGTTTTCACGAAAACGTATTACATAAAGTGTTTTATTAAAACCGCTTTCCTTAAAATGCAGTGAGCAGAGGTACCTAATTTTTTGCCGTGGATTAATATTTCCTTTGCCGATGGCCTCTAACCATTTTTCCTTCAAAGCTTCATTCTTCGGAAATCTAAAAATAAAATAAACATTAATTACTTACATCATATTGATATGACACAACCCTATTCAGATTAGTAAACATAAGATAAATAAAATAATAGAAATAATGCCTTTATCACATATATATGACCTTATATCAACATTTGTAACATCAATAAAGGATTATGTTATGTTTTTCTTTTCAATCTGAGTGATTTATGAGTTATTTTGCTAAGAAACGGGAGACTAACCTATGAAGCGTCAATTGAGGTTGATTTTTGTTTTTTCTTGCACTACACATCACGACACAACATTTAGGCATCTTTACAACCAGTTTTTCCGCACTACCACGTATTTTAGCACATATTTTCTCTTAATAAAGCAGTATATCTCAATATTTCCAAATTGTAAACAAACTGATGACAGGACAAATACCTCAAAACTCGTAACTTAAAATGGCGGAATTGGCACGTGCCTAAACTTTTGACAGATTTCTATGATATTTTAGCATTGAGTGGAATATGTCTGTCTCCTTCGTCAAACACAATTGTACTGTGGAAAGAAAGAGATAAAGATATATTTTACGCTTTATGTCATAAATGCCTCGTATTTATATAAGTTAAATTTTCTATATGTTGACAAGAGCTTCTCCATAGGCTTTGTTACTCTGAGCATATTGTGGACAAACAATGCACTGTTTTTAGGTTTTCCCATTTCGGGAAGGCAAAGGAAACAATGCTCATACAGCCTAGTCTTCGTTTTGCTTTGTTTAGAATGTGAGTGTGTTGGTGTATTGGTGTGACACATTCTAATGTTGCTTGGAGTGTTTGGCACGAAATGTATCGAGTCCGCTTTCTCAATAAGCTTCTGTGAGGTAGTCAACACTACAATAAAGTTCTCATGTCTACTTGACCTGAATAGCGTATATTTTAAAGATTCCACAATTCTATAATTGTGCAGACGGTTGTAACACAAACTTGACAACAGAGTACCCACAGAATAATAAGTAGAGACTGATGTTAAATTTAGGTTTAGAGAGACATGCCAAAATCGACACCATTGTATCTATACTTATTCAGTACGTAACTTTGTGAAGAAATATCAATTAGACAGCTGTTTAAAGGCTCTCTGCACAAAAGTAAACATTCTTAAGTGCGTTTTATTCAATCTTTTGAATCAGATACTTCTTGCAATATTGATTAGTAAAATTCCAAACTTATCTTGATGAGACCCGCATTTGATTTGATTTTTTTTTCGTTAACAAATTGTCTTTTCGAGTTACTTTTATGACACTCTTATTTCACTATATGTGAAAACGGTTATCGTAGCGTGCCGCAACTTTTACAAGTTTTTTTTAATTAAATAATATCTAGATTTAAAATCTGTAATTTTGAAGTCTTTGCTAATTTTTGGAATCACTTTTCTACTGTGTCTACCCTATTTTTCATCATGATAGCTCATATATAATGGAACGTGAAAGGAACAGAGAAAAAGTTTATTTAGTACAACATGCATGGACTCAACTCAATACAAGGTGTATTGAGATAAGATATATATATATATACATAACTAATAATAAGTTCAATGCAACTTCATACCTACCTACTACTCGGTGCTTAGGGGTTTTAGTTTTAAGGGGTTTTCCTATTTATTTTTGGTTCTGCACTCTCCATTCATTAAACGGAAAAGGCAAAGACGACAAAATGCACCATACAGCCAAGGGAGTTTTCCTTTTTGGAAGCTGGTAGCACTGTAATAGGTTTTGAGCGTTTTGTTCGTTCCGAAGTTAGATGGTAGGTTGGTTGGTAAAAAGTCTGGTAAAAATCGAAAAATAGATATCTGTTTCGTTTTGTTTCGCTTACTGTCAAAAAAAAGCATCTGATATCAGTGGCTGAATCTGAAGAATTCGGTTCTGGCCACTTCTGGCACAATTTGGATAAAGTCGTACACAATCGTAAGCGTTAAACAAAATCTAGGTGCATCATTTTCAATTAAAGTAGTAACAAAATATACAATATCGTTTTATAACTTACAAAAATAACTAAATCAGTTAAGTGAAACAGGAGGAATTCAAGAATGGGTTCTGAAGCGTTATTGACTGCTGAAAATGAAATTCGAGACAACTTGGTATGTAATTTCAATCCGTTCAATCTATTGTACAGTCTTATTAAATAACTAGGTATCCCACTATCAGAAACCTGCTGGTCTTGATTAAGTAAATCAAATCAACTAATTTGCGTTTGACCTTTGCTCTTAAATAAATTCTTTGTTTGTATAGGAATTGGCGAATAAAAGACAAGATATCACTGTTTGCTTATAATGCAATCTGATCAGATTATAATCATCATTATTTTTTATTTATAGGGATATTTGATTGTTCAACTTTAAAATCTGATTATTTTCTTTAATATTCTTAGGTTTGGTTTTAAAGTTGGTACCCATATGTATATAAATGGGAATTATTTTTTTGAGCTGTTATTTAAATATTCGAGATGTTATAATGATCAGTTGAAAAACATATTGAGCTATTATTTAATTAAATGCCGGTTGGTTAATTATTGCAACAGTAAAACATGGACAGTAATAAAAGATCAATTAGTTGGTTGTTTTATCATACAATGTCAATTCTAAAAATAATTGAGCAGTCCAATAACTGAATGAGCGGTTGAAAAATAGTTCAGCAGATCATAGTGAGCGGTAACAACCGAACTCAAATACATTGAAAAGAGAGGAGGAAAGGGTGACCTACTCTTATTATACAATAAGTTTATTTTAGCTGCTACTAAGCAAATTCTATGTCCTTTTAATTACTTAAGTATATTTCAAATTATTAATAAAAGTTCGTATTATTATTATACAATTTGTTGTATTTAATTCCTTCAGTAAAAAAAAAGTAATTTATTTTTTTGTTACTATTTAAGTACTGTTGTTTTATTTTATTTTACCACCTCATTGTTTATAGAATTGCTTAAAATGAGATTTCTTACCAACAAATTCCGATTTATTTATTTATTACCCACATGTAACCGCTCATTCTATATCTTTTACCGCCTTTTATTATTTTTCTGCTCTATTATATATTCACTGATCCATTTCATTATTTTTTATTACTCATTATTGTTTACTTTACTGCTTAGATTTATTTATTTTAAACTTTATTGACCAAAATACAATATAATGGTACAAAAGGCGGACTTAATGCTAATAGCATTCCTTTGGGAAAAAAGAAAAAGACGAACAGATTTAACTGCTGAACTGGTTATTAAACATGCTATTTATAATTTTTAACTTACCAAAACTGCTATTTACAACTGTCTCTTTAAATCAGTGCTTATATATATTTATGGATAGCGATTTACTTTTAAGTTTGATTAAAAATTGTTCTATCACTATATCATATATCTATAGAATAAAGCAACACATATCACACATGAAGCATTATATTTAATTGACTCTGAGCGAAATTGTTAGAAATATTTCTTGATTTAAAACTTTCAACATAATTACTCATCCTAAAATTTGTTTTTCTATAATATGTTATAATATTTTCTATGTAATAACTCTTCACTCAATATCAGGTCATGTGAGGTAACAGCTCCTTATACATATTTAAATTTAAATTAAAAAAGAAATCACATTGTGAAATACTTTTATTATTTACCTACTTAAAATGAAAGCAAAATGTTTTGAATTTGGGGGAAGTGAAAGTTGCAGGTCTCAGATTAGGAATACATTTTTGTCACGGATCAGGTCCGTGATTTTTGTTACCAATTTTAATGAAATAATTTTCTCAATGAAACCATTACTCAGTTTACCATATTATTTGTATATATTATGTTATGATATCAAGAAATTCATCAGGGTTAATCTATCCCTATCATTGTAAATGTATATCTGCATTCTACAGCAACAACTCAGTAAACCGAAATGAGATAATAATATAAAATCAAGAATTTGGAGATGTAAACCTGAGTTGATGTTTGAATTATCAACGAATTGCGTTTTTCTGGATTTTTGCGGTAATTGTACAGCAAAAATCCATAGTAAATCATCATTGGATGATTTACTATGCATATTTACTAATTCTCAGTACCTCTGTATACAGGTGACAACAGCTGTAAAATTTCTGACAAATCCAAGTGTGCAACGATGCACTATGGAGAGCAAAGAACGGTTTCTACGTAACAAAGGCCTCACAGACCCTGAGATACAAAAGGCTGTAGAAAAGTGTGCTGAACTTATTGACATGCCATCAGTTACATCAGAGCTTATGTACTTTCGACATTCAAGAAGTTCCTGGTTCAAGGATAATGTAATGCCGTTAATTATATATGGAGGAATTGCCTATGGATGCTATTGGTTCTATAAGGTGAAATCAATATTTTTCTTTAGAATTTATATACTTATTGACATGCTACACTCAGAAAAACTCATAAAACTAATGTTATAAAATGTATGGTTTTTAGTGCAAAATCTGAGCTGATTAATTAAAATAATTTCTCTATACTAATCCCATATGGTTAAGTCCTCGTGTGATTTATATAGTGTGTCTTTAGAAATTACAAAAGGTCTTGTTTTATTTAGTAAATTCAGATTTTGCACTGTGTAATATGTTACACAACCCTTTAGCACTTTTCTTCTAAACACATTGACGTGCATAAGTAAGTGCTGTATCTGCACTAAAGCTTAGTTAAAAGTCAAGATTTTCCTATAGGTTATTAATCATGAATCATTATGAGACATACAATTAATATACACTTATATCTTATCTCCAAACCACACAAACTTAAAAGTATATTATGTTTGGTGTTTAAGTATACAGAGATTAAAATCTAACACATCAACAACAGTCTAAAATATTCAAGAGGTTCTTGAAATTTTTACTTATTCATAGAGAACAAAAAGTAACAAGTACTTATGAATAGAAACAATGCAATTATAATTACACCCTGTTCACTTTACACATAGTTCAAATGGAAATGGGTTTAAAGGCCACATTATATAATATTAGCTTAAAACATGCTTATAATTTGTGTGTATAAGTTAAATTAGAATAAATATTTCATTCTGGTCTAAAATTATAGAAATGAACCATTTGCCTAACTAGGTTGGTAAATGTTTATTATATGATTTCTTCTGACCTGGACCATACTTTAAAGGGTGGCACCTTTAACTGAGTAAGAAATATGAGAAATAAAGTCGAAGGCAGAAATTTTAAAACAGTTTTTGATAACTATGACCACTAAGAGGCTGTTAAAATGATGCGGTTTACGAAAATTAAATAGAAATTTCTATTGCTTCTAGGGGCCTAAGCACGAATTTTTGTCAGCTCCGTCATAACTATCTGCCATCTTAAAGTCATAGTCAAATTTTGTATGGAAAGTGCCAGTTTGTTCTTACGTCTGATAGGGGGCCGCTGCATTGTTTTCATAGAAACTGACAATGCGATAATGTTACAGAGGCAGTTGTTTTGTGGATTAGGTACCTCGATGGCAATGACACAGGGCAGCCTTTAGAAACACTGAATAGAACTTATATTAACTACATAGTTTAAAGTTGAATTGAATTCCGTAATAAGTCCGCTCCGCTTTTCGTGGAGACCTGGCATTCGGGTGCACACTGCCCGAAACACGATCGAGGATATCTGTAAAGAAGAAACTAATGCCGCCATGTAACATACGATTCTGTGAGGGAGCATGTCCAGTCTAGCCATTATTGTGCACCAAGAAATACTTGTCAATTCTCGATTTGACAGTATCATATTTTTAATATGCTCTATAAAATATGAAAAGAAGACACTTTTGTAAAGTGGACCACCCCACCCGCTGTCTCATCATCATTATCAGCGAAATAATTACCCCACTGCTGGCTTTCCTATGGAGGGAATAGGGAGATAAGGCAGATTGGTGTTTGCTAACGACTACAGATGCAGTCGCAACGTGCCTTCCGGAGCACGTTATAATAAGTTTTTGGTCACCCATCCAATGGCAGACCATTACAAAAGCTGCTTAACTTCCAAGATCGCAGGCTGAACGCGCAAACCATCTGCGCCATCGAGCTGCTCCTGCTATCTGACTGATCCTTAAAGTTAAAGAAACCTGCTAAAATTAGGCCCGTTAGCTAAGTAAATGTTAAGGTGCCTCGCGATGAACGCACGCGCATGTAACGTAGACATGCTCTTTGATTTCTTAAAGTTAGACAACTTAAGAACCCACATAACGCAGCGGACGGCCTCATATGTATATTATTTCCATGCTATAATAATAGCCTAATACTTACATTAACTTTATTTTTTATACAGAACTTTATAAGACACATACTCTTCATTGAACAACCAAAGCGAAAGTCCACATCGGAGTGCATAGACGAACTCCGCAAGTCACTAGACATATTGAACGCGAATGTGACGTCGCTGCGCTCGGAAATGCAAGCAACGACCCAACAGAGCATATTACGGTCGCAACTCGACAACCTCAAGTCTGATATAGCATCTGTAAAAGGAATACTGTTAAATAGGTAAGTGGACAATGTTCTAAAGCTATCCACTAACACTTTTTCATTTTCAGGTTCCGGGTAAATATCATGGAAGATATAAAGTCGGACATATTTTGTATTAGGCCTAAACGATATAATTACCCTAGATACAACATCACCAACAAAATCGTGGCCGAAACCTGTCCAAAAGGTACATTGGACGATCCACGGAGCTCCGTAAGATGATCGCGTAGTCAAAAACAATAAGAGGTCTTATTTAAACATTGCTTTAATGTATACTGTATAATATCTTAATTAAAACGCATGCGTCAGAGTTATGACAGTTCGAAATGCAAGCTCGTAAAATTTTACGACTTATTGTTACATGTGGCAGAATATAGACCTTAGTTCTTTGACACTACGCGCAATTCTGAATGGGCTGTTAGAAATATAGCAGGTACGGACCGCGAGGAAAAGAGACGGCTATATTACCGACTATGCATTTGAATATCATAAAAAATATTTTCTATTAAATCACTTAGTATTAGAATTTAGTAAGTATTAGAACAAAATTGGCTTCGAATGCGTTTAATTAACAAACATTGTTTAGATTCCTGTTGAAGGAACGACACTTTATGTACTATAAGTATTTATTTCGCATTTTTTCACGGAGCTCTAAGGCATCTTGACTTTTCAACGGTACGCGCCTGACTGTGGACCAAGAAGTGCTTGAGTGGTATTCAAGCACTTCTTGATTGGGTCACATTTTGAGCGCACGATGTGTATCTAGGGCCTATGGTATTTAATATCGTTGATTAGGCTTTCTTAGTATCGTCGCTTTACTTCTATTTTCCTACCTACTCATAGTGAAGAAACATGGAAAATCTTCGGAAATTTCGGTTAAACAGTTTAACCTAAAAGCGTAACAGACAGATATTTTCCCATTTATAATATCAATGTGGATGTGCTAAATGCATTATTAATGTTCTCGAACGATAACCCTTACAGAGTTTATTATGTTTGTGTTACGACTTTACGACGATTATGTCTGAGTGTGCCCTACATTAACGAGATTTGAACTTTTATCCGTTTGGCTGGCAGGCTTATTATTTTTGGCAATAGCAACTGGCGACTTCTAAACCTTACTGTCGTAGTTCAGTTGACCTATTCGCTAACGTTTTTGTCTTTTACAGTAGTATGGGAGCCCGAACGGGAATAGGGGAATTGAACCTTGAACCTTGTGAAGTAATTCCATCATACATGAGCAATTTATGTAGGGTCGAACGTCTAGGGCAGCAAAAAATAATTTAACAAACGGTCATAATTTTTGGTTGCATCCCAATAGTCTTTTAAATAGAATATACTGGAGAGCTGTCACCTAGGCTTTTTATGAATGAATGATTGAATTATTTAATCACCAAAATAAGAGTATAGTAGAATCCGTTTATTATGAATCCGCCTATATTGACCAGCCGATTATTATGAGACGTAATTACTACACTAAGAAGTTTGGTTTTCATATAAAATTACTAGCGGCCCGCCCTCGCTTCGCTTTGGTGTACAGCTGAAGTGTACATTACAGTTTTTGTTCTTAGGCTTGTATTATACACAATGACATTGATCTATGATTCTTCTTATACCTGCATGCATGGTCTCAGCCCGATCGGTTTAAAATTGACAAAGTTTCATACAAACTTTCATTCCCTATTTTATCCCCTTGGGTGTAGAATTTATCAAAATCCTTTCTTAGCGGATGCCTACGTCATAACATCTACCTGTATGCCAAATTTCAGCCCGATCCGTCCAGCGGTTTGGGCTGTGCGTTGATAGATCACTATGTCAGTCAATCACCTTTGAGTGTTATATATATATATAGATTTGTAAAAACGTATAATGACTTCCCTTACAGTGGCATGTCGCTTATTATGACCCATTTTTGATAAATTATGACCGGTTATAATGACCCGACATGATTCTTTACACCTTCGATAATGTTCGTTGATTCCTGACGACGTTCGGCACGTGGCTGGTTTTTGTTTTGAATCTCAGTGAGTAATTGACACTTGAAGGTCACGCATTGTTTGTAGTGATATTCTGTGAAAAACATGTCATCTCAAAGCCTCCGCCAACAATAGAGACTGTTATTGCAATAAAATGAAAAAACAAAAGCAGACATAAATTACAGATTACTTACATTAAAAAAACAAAATTATAGTACACTAGTGGCCCGCCCTCGCTTCGCTTCGGGGTAGAATTGATCAAAATCCTTTCTTAGGGGATGCCTACGACATAACATCTACCTGCATCAAATTTCAGCCCGATCCGTCCAGTGGTTTGGGCTGTGCGTTGATAGATCACTATGTCAGTCAGTCACCTTTGAGTTTTATATATATAGATTATATTAGTATGAAGTATACTTCCGACTGAACAACACCTTTTAATCGGATAAAGACAAAATACACATTGTGACGATCTCGTTTACTTTAAAGTTTAAAGTATGCCAACAAGCAACAAGCCAGCCATGAATGATGTTATAATAACACTTCCTTAGCTAAATCTTCATGTCTCGTTCATCTTACTTGTCCAGTAAAAGAAGTGACAGGTGGCCAGTATTGGCATTACTTGCAATAGTTATAAATGCTACGCTTATCTGATGTTGAACTTCCTCTTGCGTTTTTTTGTCTTTAGCCATGCTCCTAAGCTTTTGCATTCACAAAACTGTATATAATTTGTTCTATTGCCCGTATAACGAGTAATAATAAAAATGAGTATATTTGCAAATCAAAGAGGGGACTCTCCTGCCGTCCAAAAAATAGATTAGATTTAAGGCGTTTTTTGCTAAATGTAGTGTTCTTGTACAATGGTTTTTGATTTAAAAAGGGTCACAAGCATAAGCTACGCCTGATGTTGAGCGACCATCATAGACTTTACACGCTTGCGGTACCACTTGCTGTTGCTTATTTTTGTATATAGCCAGGTAAGCAAATGACTCTACCCCACCTGATGTTAAGGTGGTGATAAAGTCCAAACGCGAAGATGGCTGGTACAGCAGCAAGGGCGTCGCCAGCTTATGACTAAGGGGGGGGGGGGGGGGGGCAATGGGGCAATATAATAGGTACGGAAGTCAATTGCTCGCACTTTGGTCGCTTTGCGGCTAGCTACATTTGATCTCTAGGGGGGGGGACTGCCCCCCTGCCCTGCCGTATAATTTTCTTTCAATTTAAACATCTAGCAGTTAAAAATTAAAATATAGAATTCTCTTAACTTAAAACTAAATTTAACATCAGTCTCTCCTTTTCATTATGTATAGAGAATGACAAGGATACACTGTTGTCAAATTTTAGTTTAGATTTAGATAATCATGCTAGAATTGTGCCCAATATCTCTTTAAACATATCTGATCTTTTGTCTCACGTACTGTTGAATATACGATATTCCGCGTGTTACCCAGGAACCAATTCCCCCCGCTCAAGACGCGGTCCGACCCCCCCTCTATCCCCGCGTGGCAGAGGCAATCCGAAGAGGCCACGTCCACGGAACCCGTGGCTGAAGAGAAGAAGAAGCCCCACAGGAGTCGCAGTCAGCGCTCCGAGTCCGGCGGATCCAACTCCAGCGAGGGGGAGCAGGCTACCAAGAACAGTGATAGCAGCTTGGAGATCATGTATGTAACTATAGAATTCTTACAAAATTTGAAATATTAAGCCCTACAGGAGTCGCAGCCAGAAGCCTTACAGAAGTCGCAGCCAGCGCGCCAACTTCTTTACGAGCTTATATTTAACTTGAAAGGCCTACAGGAGTCCAGTAAGGGCGAGCAGGCTACCAAGAACAGTGATAACAGCTTGGAGATCATAATGGATTGGAGGGTGAAAAGGGGATTGCTGAGTGATAGTGGAGATGATGGATGAGGGAGTAGGGTGTATTTGGGAACACTGGAAACACCCCATTGGTACCTGGGCGAGCTATGGCGTCTATTTCCTTTTGCGGCGAAAGGAATCCAGACAGACTGGAACTGTAACGCGTTACGTAACGAAGCGGTTTACCCTCCCATAAGCAGTTATCACTTCAAAATATCCGCCTAGTCCAGGCATCAGACAGGTTTTTGAACCTGCATATTCTGCTATCCGCTCGGAATTGTTTTCTCCCGCCCGACTTCTCACAATTTTTTTTACAATATATTTTACTTGGTATTGATTTTATCAGCTATTGTTAAACAATTTATTTTTGCCGTTCCGAAACCACAGACATAATAGAGAATGGACAGAGCGTTCCTTATAAAACTATAAAATAAACCAAAAATGAGTCTGAGAGAGACAAAGCGTTCGGGCGGCCTATAGTTCTGATAAACATTGACTGTTTTTCTCTCTTTCTAGAGAGTTGTCAATCTCATGCGAGTGTTGCTCCGTCTATCCTCATTATTTGTGGTCGGAAAAATTAAAACTTTTCATCATTAGCTTACTTATCTTAATACTGTCGTCCGTCAGTCTAATAATATCGACCGACCTCCGTGGCCGAGTGGTTTTTACACCAGTGTTCAAGTTGTCGCCTACTCGAGAGGTCCCGGGTTCGAATCCCGGTAGGGGCAAATGTTTGTGTGATGAATACGAGCGTATGTACTCCATTCATGGATGTTTAATATGATTTGTATATAAATATGTATACTTATATATTTATTCTTTCCGTGACCCATAACACAAGCCAACAGTGCTTACTTTGGGGCTAGGCTAATTGGTGTGAGTGTTGGAAATATTTATTTATATTATTTGTGTTTATAACAGGTAATATTCTATAATTCGTTTATCATTTTGTTTACAGAACATGAAGAGTGGTGAGGAGACTTATCTTCCATGGTCCCTGAGTCTTCGATTGGTGTTGCTTGACAGTTACTCTACTTAAATTCTTCTAAACACTAGATTAACAATTATATTTTAAACTGGTATTTTGGTATTCGTGTTGTATGAGAAACTGCTATGTAGTTTCGTTGTAAACTTTTAATCTAGTCTAATTTTTACTCTTAACAAATTACAGCCTTCAGTTTGGCATTTGAAAGTTACATAATTGTAACCTTCATTAGAATTTGAAGTTTATAAATATATTTCAGATTGCAAAGTGAATATAAAAATAAAACAATTACATGAATTATATATTTATTATTACAGTATAATTTCAAAATTTTATATGTTTTAGCGCATCACGATTGACGTCATCATTTATAATTTATTATTATAACATGATAATTATATTTATAGATAATTATATTTTTAATAGTTCTTTCTAGGATGTGTCTCTCATACCTCCTAGTGTGAACATTGTCACTGTAATAATATCGAACTTCATAATAATTTTACTATATTTTATATCTTTTTCTATTATTATCAATTTGAAAATCTTCACTTTAAATTCTTTTTATTTTAATTCATAATAATTTGTTACTTATTTTTATTATGTTAATACGTTTTGAATAACTGTGCGCCTGGAAAATGTGTATGTCAACTTAATTGTCAATTGCAAATTCCATCGCAAGGCAAACTGGTAGGCACAAGTTGTATATTTTTACAAAAATATTTTATCACATCTCTTGCCTGATGCATGGGCGTTCTTAAACTTATTCTCTTAGGAGCGTCCATAAATTACGTGAGATGTTTAAGGGGGGGAGGGGGTCGAGTGAAATCTCATCTAATCTTACGTTGGAGAGAGGGGGGGTCTCGGCAAATATCACGCATTTTTTTTTTAATGAAACAAAGAGAACTATACTATTTTGGTCCATTTAATCTAGATTGTAAACGCTTAATATTTAATCGTAAGCGTTATCGTAATACGATTAAATCATTCACTTATTGGTTCGAAAGGAAAGTAGCCGTAAATAAAAGCACGAAGCATTTTTTTTTTTCTTTTTACAATAACAATCCAACGCGTTTACGTAAAAAACCCACATTTTGAAAAATCTCACGTGAGATTGGGGGATGGGGGAGGGGGTTGAATAAAATCTCACGACATCTCACCAGGGGGGGAGGGAGGGACAGAAAATTCAAAAAAACACCTCACGTAATTTATGGACGCCCCCTTAACAGTTATATTATTTTAAAGGTGGCTCTTACTGCCTTATTACAAAAAGTTTAATTGAACAAGTTACAACGGGTTAGATGCACTGATTTTATTTATTTATTGACGTTTCGCAGCCTTTGCAGGAATGCGTCGCTGGTATAATGACTTTTTATTTACTTTGTCGAGCTATTATCGAAAGACTTTTATTGAGCGTTCGGATATTTCATTGAAAAATTTTTAAAACTTTATTGTCTATGAATGAATTTATTAGCTAATTTAATTAATAAAGTACTTTATTTAATTCTTTTTATAATTAAGAGTTTATTTATTTGACCCTAACTACCGTAAACTACCACCGATTCCAAAATTGGGAGACCTTTCTGAGAAGAACCGGTGAAACAAACTCCAGAGAGGCTTTCTATCTCCTTCTTATATTAAATCATTCAAACAAATAGAACTAATAGTATTTGTTGCATGTATCAGTGCATCTAACCCATTGAAACTTGTTTTATTTAATGAGTGATGTGCGTAAAAACCTAAAACATAAATATACAAAACGTTGACTAAAGTTAAATGTGGTTCAAAATTGATGCTGTAATTTTTATTTCCTATTCAATTCAATTCAATTCAAACTCATTTATTCAGTCTAGGCTGTTACAAGCTCTTGTGAAAATCAAACGCTACGCCATCGGTTCGTAAATCTACGGCGGTAGACCTTATACTGAGAAGAACCGGCAAGAAACTCAGCAAGGGCTATTTTTTTCTCCTTGTTTTGTTTCATACAGGTTGCTTTCCAATTACAGCATTATAGCGCATTATGCGGCATAATGCTTAACGTTGAGTGTTCCAACTACAGCAACGCTTCGCACAATTGAGCACTCTCAAAAGTAATGCTTTCGTGTGATGCGTGCAATCGTACCAACTTAGAGACAGAAAATTAACAAGTGTTTTTTCTTTAAGTTGGCATTATAAATAGTTTTTTTTAAATAATCAAAGTTCATTCAAACTGTTAAAAAATGAATATAAGTATGGATGAAGGTACAAACATTGACTTTTTTTTTCAACACTGAACTTAGCGCACTCTGCTGGTGCATTTGAAAACTAATTCACTTTCCAATTAAGCATCAGCATAATTCAGTATTGTGCGGCACTGAGTCGCATTATGTTCTGTAATTGGAAAGCAACCACAGTGTCGTCAAATGAAAGATGACATCAAAAATTGAATACATGTGTTGATGTCAACTTCAATCACATTAATATTATAATAAAAATAGAAGACCCCACAGCGTTAGACAGCAGATAGACTTTAATTAACGTTTAGTTCGCTGATGTTGCTCTCTTGGCCATAATAATAGTTTTTTTTTTATTAAGAAAATTAATCGATTAAAATCCGCCACGTGCAGACTTTCTTTTAAATTGTTTGTGTTAAAAAAATATCATATTATGTAATATTTTTAAGAGTGTTTGTTTTTGAGTGTTAAATATTATTTAATGTTTAAGAATCTTAGAGTGACTTGCACAATATTTGATACTAAAGGTGATATAAATGATTTGATTTTATTAACGGGTATGGAACGCGATTTATTTTTTACTGACATTATTATTGAGATTCGAACTTTTCACGAAACTGTCTCAGTAAACTTGGCCGAATCATTTTGCTAAATAAAACAAGCTGCTACTAGTGAAATGTGGTTATGTACAGGGTGTTTTAATGTTGTTTTTTTATAGATATAATTTTTGTTTTTTAAGCATGTAACTGCTCGATGTTTAAATCTAAAGAAAATATTACTAGAAAAATTTAGATCTAATTTCCACGCGGACCAAGCAGCAGACGGAACTCGAATCAGACTCGATCAAATACTCGAAACTCTTAAAAAATAAAAATTATAACTATAACTGCTATTTCTTCTTTCAAACGTTTAATGCTTGTAAAGGTCTTCATTTGACATTGTGGGTTGCCAACAATTCGAAGAGATGGCCTTGCAGCTTAAGAAGGGCTAGAAAGAATTCCACACGGCCATCAGGGCCGCGGTAGCATAATTGTTTTTTTTTATGTTAAACGGGTGACAAACAAGTTTATGGCTGCCTTACCCCTACCCCTTGGAGCTCAGGAATCTTACTCAGCGACAGAAACACAATACCACCAAAAGGTGGTGTTATTTTACTGCGATGTTCTGTAAGGTGGAGATTACTTCCCCAGGCGAGCGCTCCAATTCGAGCGGGAAATCCGCTATATCCTACCTCTCTTTAAATGATGTTCAAATATTGCGCGAGTCGCTCTTATCAATAAATAGATCTATTAGGAGGGGAGGCGGGCAATGCTTTTTCCATATAAACGTTCTCGATTGATTCCTCCTTGAGTTTTATCACTAAAGAAATGATTTTCATGTACAAAATACAATTTTACTCATTCTATGCTCCTATGTCTTCCTTTTTCCGATAACTTGTGTCTTGACGACCTCCGTGGCCGAGTGGTTTGAACGGCGGGTTTCATGGTGTCGCCGACACGAGAGGTCCCGGGTTCGAATCCCGGTGGGGGCAGATGTTTGTGTGATGAATACGAGCATTTGTAATCCAGTCATGGATGTTTAACATGTTTTTCTATATAAATATACTTATATATGTACAGTATATGTATTCTATCCGTTACCCTAGTTTCCCATAACACAAGCCTTATAGTGCTTAGTTTGGGGCTAGGCTAATTGGTATGAATGTTGGAAATATTTATTATTATTATTTAAAGAAACAAGAAGTCATCGAAAACGGCCAAAAATAAAAATAAAATATTATCACCACTAAAGACGTCTAGTGTGGTGATTTAATAAGCATTTACAAAAAAAGTAAAACATAGAGGCATAGTATAACTACTTATTATTCTTTGTGTATATTTATCATTTACATATAACTTATTTACGAGGATTATCATGAGAGCACTAAACCTCGAATTTTTCATTTTTATACGCAATTTTCAGCGTTAACTACTGTTGTCCCTATCGCACGGTATTTGCCAATGCATGACAGCAATAGCTCTTTACAAATATGTACCTATTTCTCAAAACTCATCTCGCGTCCGCTCTTAAGAATCAACCAAAGCAACACTAAAGATGTCAATCTGGACCACTCGCGATATATCTTTAGTACCGTACATTATAAGCATTTAGATATTAATACAAGGGTGAGCTTGTTAGACGATATTGTACATATTTTAAGTTAGGTTATTGGGCTGTGTGCACATACATACTTTAATTGCAGTCATCTATCGGTATTGGAAAGATAAATCTTTAAAAAAAACTAGTTAAAATTGTGTATTGATTTATTAGCTTTGTACATAAAAATTACTTGTACCAAATTTGTCAAATCTCGATATAACTAAACTAGATTTAATGTGAAAACGTCAATTCGACATTATTGTATGGGCTAAATCTAGTTTAGGTTAAATCAAAATATTGCATAATTGCTGCATCTATCAGTTTAATGCTTTAAACAACGACATTTAAAACCTTCTCGATACACCACATGCGTTCAAAATGTGTCCCAGTCAAGAAGTGCTTAAACACGACTCGAGCACAGAAGCACTTCTCGGTTCACAGTCACGCGTTGACCGTTGAAAAGTCGACATACCGCAGAGCTCCGAAAAAAAAATCGAAAAAGTACTTAGAGTAGGTAGAGTGTCGTGTTTTCGACAGGTATCTAAGCAATGTTTGTTAATTTAACGCATTTGAAGCAAATTTTGTTCTAATACTTACTATAAACTGATTTAATAGAAAATATTTGTGATATTCAAATGCATGGTCGGTTATATAGCCGCTTCTTTTCCTTGTGCTCCGTACCTGCTATATTGCTGACAGTGCATTCAGAATTACGATATAGAGTCTTAGAAATAAAGTCTATATTCTTCCGCCTATAGCAACAAATCGTTAGATTTTACGAGCTTGCATTTCGAACTGTCATAACTGTTCGACGCATGCGTTTAAAATATTTAAATTAAAGTTCAAATGAAAGCGCAACGTCTCTCCGCTTTTGTGCCGCTCTAGTACGGTTTTACCGTAGTAAGACCTTATTTTATATGCATTCAAGTTGACTTTGAATGTTTAAATAATGTCTTATATTGTTTTTGACTATGCTATCATCTTACGGAGCTCCGTGGATCGTTCAATGTACCTTTTGGCCATCTTTCGACCACTATTTTGTTCGTGATGTTGTATCTAGGTTATTAAATATCGGTGGCTTAAAATAACAATGTAACAAATAAGAGAGATAATTTTGAAAAAGCTGTTTTGAATGAATAGGGTTGTTAGGCGTCCGAATAGGGTTACTAAGACAAGATAGAAAAACTAAGGTCGTGTTGTTTCATCGATAGTAAAATTTGACAATAGTTAATTTGACAGTAGAATGGCCCCCTGGGGACCAATCGCCTAATGGGATTACCATGTCTATTACTTTTGCTTTAGTTTTCATTTTGTTCTTTCTGACCACCGAAAGTTTCAAATGCCTCGTGCTCTTTTTTTTCTTTTGTATTGGTAACAACAATACAAAGGAAAATGAGCGTACGGTATTTGAAAACCTTCGGCGGTTAGAAATAACAAAATAAAATCGTAAGCTACAGCGATAGCCATAGCTATTACGCTAGGCGCTTCAACGCGGCTTAAGTTGTCTATCCTGTCCAACTATTTGTTTACGAAACATGGCAACTCTAATTACGGATATAGCGAATAGCCATATAAATATTTTTTTCTCTATTCTCACGTTTCAATGATTTTCAAATGTATTAATTATCCTACATAATACCTCAGTGTCATTTCTAAACTTATAATTATGGTTTAAAAAAAAGATGTCTACTTAGATTTGTCTAAAGTTAAATTTGGAAGTAGTATTATTAGCTATACAGCAGAAAAGCTTGGTGTAAGAATGAATTGAAATCAAATACGCAAAGCAAAGTTAAGTCTAAATAAGTGTAAGACAGCGCCATTACAAGTTTGTTGTTATTAAAAAATGTATCTTAAAATTGTTGCCTTTATACTCTAGCAGCATGTGGGGCAGTAGTTTCACCAGTTGCTGTAGCCCTATTCGCTAACTGCCTTTGACAGATGAAAGTGATATTCACCGAGCTATTTATTAGTGATGCACTTTAATGCGATTCAACTAAGAATAGGACCGACTAGGCGCCATATTGTGACGTCATAGCTGTCAATTCAAACCAAATAGGTAGAGTTAGCAAAAAAATGATTTTATTTAATAAAACTTGTTTATTAAGATTAAGTGAGAAAAAACATTAGATTTTTTAATAAAATTAATTTACTAAGATTGAGATAAAACACAAACGATTTTTAATAATATTTCTTTAATAAGACTGTGTTAGAAAAAACATTAATCAAAATCTAGCTCTTCAATTCCGCTCATCTCTGCATTACCGCCGGAGTAGTTATAAATATTCATGCAGGTCACATACGAACATGCATCCTTTATGTAAACGAAAGTTTTAAATGGAGTTTCTGAACGCAACATAAAGTGACATTTGGTTGACGATTTAGGTTATCAAACGTTCATAGCCAAAGCTCAATAAAAGAAAAAAAATATCAACGAATATTAATTATCAATATTTGTTATTGTTTGTTTAAAAATGTTTGGTTTTATTCTAGAATTAGCTGTGCTAAAAATGTGTTCCGAGATTTTTTTGCAAACTATACTTTTCAAGCGACATTTGACAGATGGAGGTCATTGGCCTTCCTATTTTTATTTGTATCGCATTATAAGATGACTTGTTCTGAAATGCATCGATGGAACCACTGGTATAGATACTTATTATCTATACCAGTGGCTGCACCATCGATCGCTTTCTCTTTATTTTATCACCTAAAGTCTCTGCGTGCTATTCAAACTTAATGGCGTTTGTGAAGTTAGCAGCGAGTGCAACTATAAGCAGAATACAGTTAGAGTGAATAAAAACACCCCGCTCATCCTAAATTTTCATTTACTGCGCTGCGCCTTACGCTAACTTCACAGTCGATTGACATCGTGCATGCTATACGCCAAATATTTATATTATTATTTAGACGGAGCGCCTTAAAATTCACAAACGTAAATATATAGCTTTATTAAATTTGCCGTGGTCCTTTACTTTAATATTGTTTGCCATTATTTGTATATAAAAATACTTTAAAGACAAAGCAGTTATACAGTAAGTACTGGCAACAGCTCGTCTACTTTACCACTGCAACTGATTTTAATCTTTGATCCCATCCAGTAAGATTCAAAATAGATTGGTGAATTTTGACAGTTGTTTCATCTGAATAGTGGTCGCGTGTACATTGGCATTCGTTGTGAATGAAGAAAGTTAAAACTCAGTAATAATAGGATTAATATTAATTAGGTTTATCAAAACTTCAAAAGACAAATTATTATGTAAACATACGATTTTCCAAAATTATGTGTCTGTATTGTTGTTGACCGTGATAAATAAACCAATGATAATCCTTTTTTTTTAATATTTATTAACAGGATAGCGTGTCCCTGTGCGTAGCGTAAATACTCAGCATGAAATTCCGGTATTACAAGAATGACAAAAAAAGTCTCAATTACTGCCTAAAGGAAAAAAAAATACATATATATACATAGACCCCCTTATTAATAAACGAAGAGTTAGGTTGGATTAGTTACAAGGTTTTCTCTGTTCATTGAGTGACAAACGGCATTTGAGTGCCATGAATAAATCACAGACTAATTTCCTTGGTTATTAATACGGGGGAAAATGTATAGACATAGTTATGTTTTTATTTCTTTAAGCATTTAACTGCTAGATGTTTTAATCTAAAGAAAAGTTTTACTAGAAAAAAAATCCACGTCCCGTCCGCTGCCTGGGCAACGGACGGGACTCGAACCCGCACCCTTCGCAATCCGGGCGAATGCACTGACCAATATTTTTTTTTCTAACTATACTTTTCTTTAGATTTAAACATCTAGCAGTTAAAAAAAATTAAAACAACTATATAATATTTGCTATAATTCTTCTTTCAAATGTTTAATACTTGAAAAAGTATTCATTTGACATTGTGGGCTTGCTACAATGCGAAGAGATGGCACTGCCATGCAGCTTAAGGCTAGGAAAATTTCGACGCGGCCATCAGGACCGTGGTAGCATAATTGGTCAGTGCATTCGCCCGGATTGCGAAGGGTGCTGGTTCGAGTCCCGTTCGCTGTCTGCTCCGCGTGGATTTTTTTCTAGTAAAACTTTTCTTTTGTATAGACATAGTTTTGTTAACATGCTAGGTAGAGGATACGCCCAAGCATTGTTTGGGTTATCTATGTATATGCTTTTATATAAGCTTCTAATGAATTAAGATTATTGAAACTGCACCCTTAGCACGAACCAATATCGACTTCCTTAATCGTTACGTATGCGAGTGCAAATCGTCCAGAAATTTTGTATGGTAACCTTGAACAGCGCCTCAACGGACATAACGAGAACTTAAAATCAGTAGCAGAAAGTCCTTGACATTTTATGCGTATCGAGAATTAACTATTCAATTTCAATAAGTTTGTGCTTAGGGCACTGAACGTCACTGGACACCGTTCACGCGCCAACGCGGAAAAACCTGGCATAATATATATTCCGTGCACAGCAAGAACTAAGCTTAGCGCTCTACGGAACTAAACGAAAGCTCAGTCAGTAAAGCACGAAGGGGGTAGGCGGGCGGGGCTTATCATAGCTCGTGTAGAGCATACTGCCATCCTCAAGCTAAAACGCCGCTAAATGACAATACCAACTTTTAAGATATGGCCAAAAAAATGTCGCGTTAAATTATTCCTATTCTGTAACCATTCATCACATGACGGATTTTTAGACTTATACAATAAAAGATACGAATACTTGTAAGACAGATCGAGAGAGAATTAAAAACTGGATAAGATGCACTGAAATATAGACCACATGTCAATTAGCCGAACTTTAGTTTGAGGACGGCTGCATATACAACTGACTTAGCTTCGCCTATTTAAGTTAACTTACATAGATTAGCTTGTTGTCGCACAGAAGTATGAAAAACCTGCGTCTGCTATGCGAGCTAAGCTAAACTAACTTGGCTCTTGGTCTGCAATCCGCATAAAAAGGAAGGCTTATACCTATTCCCCGCAGTGGGGACATAACGAGGCTGATGATGATGGTGATCAATATCCGAAGTACGAGAATTCTAATAATTAATGTTGCTGTTGACCCGAAAACAAGAATTAATACCACCGCAGAATGAAATGGCCATGCAAATTTTTGCAACGAAATTATGCATAACATAGTAAGCTTCATGTCAATTGTATAAATTACAAAGTAAATAAAATAAAAAAAATGAGTTTGCCTAGTCTAAGCACTAGGCTAACTAATTTTTTTTTGTATGTTTTGTATGTTATAAAATTGATTAAAGGTTCAAAACATGCACAATTTTGTTGCAAAAACTCGCTTCCATACCATACCATCCGCATCCATTAATAACAAAAGCTGTTACATAATTTGAATACAGCCTAGGTAAAGTACTAGGAAAATCCAGAATATCTTTCCAGTTTTCCTTCCTTTTCTTTGTGTACTTATCTCTAAATGAATTAATATGAATAAAAGAGGTATTAGTTATCCTGAACTCTTTAATTTGAGACTAATGATGGATGATGATATCTGAGAATTTATAGTCCAAATAATTAAATCAACATACAAGTTGTCATTACAAATTTTTGCTGTATGTAGGTACTGATACGAAACAACTGCAGGGTACAAAAGAGATAGTCATACTCTATTGAAAATGTTAAAAATACAAACATTCTTCCTGTATAAATAGGCCAAAATTACTCATAACAAAGAATCTTTAAGACTCCTGTGTTATACTACAACAACACTGTCAAATCAAATCAATATTTGTTTTTTTATATATAAAGATTTTACATATGAAGGTCAATATTTTAAAGGTCTCTACAAACATTTTCTCATTTTCAAATAAATAGAACCCCTTTCAAAACATAACTAGTGGAATACTAGTTCATAAATTACCTTTCATGTTATCCTGCAATGATTTTGCAATTTACACAGTATTTTAAAAATTACAAATGAAACCCTACCAATAAATACAAAATTAATTCTTATGAGAAATGTAACTTATAGAGAACTTACGCTTCCACTGACCCTAAAAATTAAACTGTTATTGATAAAGGACTTTTAAGTAAAACTTGATTAAATGAGACCACATTAAGAAAATTTAGAAAAATCACTAAATTCTTGTAAACTTTGGGAATAATAGATTTACTGAAATTTATATACATGTATAAAAATACTCAATTATAGTATGCATCAACACACTGGAGTAGGAAATGATAATTCATGTAAAGTAATAGCAAACAATTGCAGTCCTTATAACATTAGAAAGAAAGTTTATATATGCAAAATTAATCTCCTTATTTTCAAAAAATAATTCTTTGCAAAGGTGTCTTATCCATAAAGCTTTTTTTTGTATCTACAAGAGATAAATAGGTTAACAAAAAATAAGTATGTATTGTCAAATTGTCATCTTAGTCAACATTCAATTAACCAATGAACTCGAAAGATAATATAAAAAAGGGAAAATGAAGTCTTCTGTATATTATGGATGGTATTCAAATTATCAATGTGGACCTCAAGCTGAAGCCAATATAAATATCACAAACAGCTGCTCAAGGAATATCTTTGACTGCACAAGTTCAATGAAAGAGAAATGTTCACTAAAATTCATTCTGTATAAGTACAGATATTTAAGAACAGGTCAAAGGTTTAAAACTTATTTAAAAATACTCGGTCCAAACAATGAGTCACTACAAAACTATAAGGTCTACATATTTTAGTGGATTTATCCTTCAAATTACAACTGTACATCGTTAGCAGCTGGCAACATCAGCCACATGTCCAAATGAATGAATTTTATGACACCGAAAAGGCCTTTTCTGAAAAAGATTTAACATAGGCCTCGTGTAATCTATTCACAAAGTCAGCATCATGTTTGAGAAGGTAGTTGAAAGCTTGCAGAAGCTGATTCCTAGTGAGAGGTTCTGGAGATGGCTGCGTGTCACCACCAGTGCTGGCCGTAAACATTGTTGGTGGCATCAGAGCTGGCTTTTGTGGAGTATTCATAGAGTTCATTAAAGGATATATTGCTACATCATCCATCTTGCTACCATTGAGTGTGCTGACTGAGTGACTCACATCCTGAGATTGGTTCAAATAAGCAGCCAATGGCGATGTTGGCTTTGGTGATGAAATATGCATCAAATTCAAATCTAAATCCAATGGGTTAGGTCCATTATCCATACCATCCAGTGTTTGTCCTTTTTTCATACCTGGTATCCTTTGAGGATTTTGTTTTTCAATTGGTGTTGATTTCATTTGGTAAGTACTAGACTGCCTCATAGCAGAGTCTAAGGTTATGTTACCATTCGAACTCTGAGCCTCTTGGGGTGTAACAGAGCGTTGTTGTTTCTCTATATGTTCCACAGAATGTGCTGGATTACTCATAAGCCTTTGCAGCAACAAAGGAGCTTCTCGAGAATCCGACGGTCTCGGCCCGAATATGCCCGGCGACGGCAGTGATGATACAGCTGGCATTTGTGCAGCAGCTCCACTACCAGCTTTAGCAAAAAAGTCCATTACACTTTGTGACGTCATATCAGGTGCCCTCGATGTTGTCGAGTCGTTCTTGTTAGCCCCGACTCCCTTATTAGAATTGAAATCGTCTTGAGCTTTACTCAACATACTAAAGATGTCGACGGGTGCTGTTGAAGGTGTAGACGCACTGTAAACGGGGGTTTGTGGCATATTTTCTACAGGACCCTGTTTCATAGACTCTTTCACCAACGAATTCAACTTCGTAGCTACCCGAACACACTCGTCTTTATCATAAAACCATATGCCGTAAATACGACACTTGGCGTTGCGATACAATAGAAACGGCTCCTTCAATTGTAACTCTATACCTTTTGACACTGGTTCGATTAAATTAATCGTACTCAACCTGTTCATAATCACAAGACTGTGATATGGTTCTCCATTTCTACTGTACACAAACAAAGCACCTTCGATGTTCGTTTTCTCCCATTCGTTTTCTTCAAATGTATACAGCGCAACATGGGTAGCGCTATCAATTATTTCTCTAGCATATGGATCTGCCCTCTTAAGAGCACCAAAATTCATACGTAAACCGGTGTCAGCCATTTTAAAGCAATAAAATACGAGTTTTTGTGTAACGAGCTAGCATCACAGAAAAATGACAAGAACGAATGAGCTCGCCATATTAGCAAAAAACACGTTCCGTGTTATGCTTAGAACAAATAGATTTAAAATTATAGATGCCAGATAGCTTGCCGAATAAAATCAAATTACTGATTTTTTACACTTAAATAGCTGGTGTAATTGAAAGTTATAAAGTGAAAAAATATCATTAAAACTAGACGAAGAGAATTTCGCTACAATTAATGCCGGCACTTCACCTAGCTCTTATAGCTGTTCTGTGTTTGTTATTTGACAGCTGGTTATCCTTATCATACAGTAAATGCGAGATTTACAGGCCAAGTACCTACAGGCTCAGAAGCCAACCTGCACATTCACTGCGATTCACAGTTTTAGGATCATTAAAATACACAAGACATTTAATTCAAATTATTGAAAACAATACCCTTTGCACTAGGATTGACAACTTGGAATGACTTGGAATGTGCATAAAAAATCGTTTTAACGTATCTGGTTGTTTGATTTATTGTTGAGAATGAAACATAAACAATGAAAGTATAAACCAATAATAACCAAAATATTTCAGCTTAATAATGATTATTGTTATATTAGGTACAAATTAAGAAATGTTGAATTCAAATATCCGTCCACTGGACAGTTATATCTATTAACTTTATTTTATTTGACGACCTCCGTTGCCGAGTGGTTTGTACATCGGGTTTCATAGTTATTAATATGTATTTTCTATATAAATATACTTATAGATGTACAGTTTATGTATTCTTTCCCATAACACAAGCCTTACATTGCTCACTTTGGGGCTAGGCTAGTTGGTATGAGTGTTGTAAATATTTATTTCTGTGGCTCCATTTTTACCAAATAAATTCGTAGACTCTTCAAGCTGATGGAACTCACGTTCGCACTGGTGGTCCCAAACGGATCGAGATATCGTGTCCGTGAGTGTGAGTTGGCATTGTGTGCGTTGCTCGAGCGTACTTTGTTTGTAGATTACCTTCTGTACTATTTTGTGTTGTGTGGCCCACCGTCTGTCACCATTCATTACCATTACCATTAGTGATGTAATTATATCATCTCTAGTCTAGGTATTGAAATCATTGAGTTTGATCTCTGTTACTTGGCCTTTGACATTACTGATAAAAATAAACAACATTGTTTCTTACTAAATTATATCGATAATGGTATCGACTCTCACATGATTCTCTAAATATAAAATTAAATTTGGCATCAGGTTATCCTTGTCATTCTTTACACAGAATGAAAAGGGGAGACTGATGTTAAATTTAGTTTAACGTTTAAAGAATCACGCCGGAATCGACACCATTATTGATCATTTCTTTTCTTTTTTTGCATTTTTTGCAAATATTATCATTTCTGCTAGCTAGGTTGATGAACGTTACGTATTAACACTGTTTTTCTGTTAGAATAGCAAATTTTTTACCTTTTTTCTTTATTTTTCATACTCTCAAATAGCCCATTATTTTAATATCAAACTTGCTGCTAAATTAAGTTTAGAAAAAACAATTAGAACTAAAGGAGTGGTAAATGTTTCCACACCGCCCTCCGTTGATTCCATCATAATTGCCTAATTTCTAAACCTTTTCATTCTTCGTAGAGTATGATGATAAGTGTTACATCAAAAATAATAATACTCCTCTGTCTAACTTAGCGAATGATGCCAGAATCAGGCCCTATAAAAAATATGATGTTTTCACGAATTTACTTTACATTACTTGTTACTATAATTTATAGAGCTATTTCAAAAAATTAATGAAAAAAATATGTTTAATCGATACAGCGCTCCTCACTAAAATAGCATCAAACCGAACAAAACGCGACAGGAACTGTCATTTGTGAGTTTACGCGTGTTGACGTCGGTAGTGGTCGTGAAGTAAATAAAAATAGATATTTATAAACTTTCAATAAATAACCGTAATACCTTTTTTTTAGTGGAGTAAATAGACATATATTTGAATAATATATCTATATGAACTGAAATACTGAAAAAAGAAAAATTTAATTAAAACTCGTTTTTAAAAACAAGGTATTTTTATAAGAAAATGACTGAACACAATGTTCTTGTGATTGGTAGCGGTGGCCGGGAGCACGCTTTGTGTTGGAAGCTAGCAGATTCTCCTTTTGTGAGGCGCATATATTGCGCACCTGGCAGTGTTGGGATCTCTACTACCAACAAAGTTGAAAGTGTTGAAATAAACATTAAAGACTATCCAGTAAGTTTACAAACTATACACTCATGATTTTAGTTCTTGAGTTGAAAATAATAATGGCTTTGATTTTCTAACATAATATATTTATAAAAAGTGACTTCTTTTAGTAATGCACATAGTTTTGTGACTTATAGTGGTATATTAACCTATCGTATATCAACAACCTCCATGGTAAAGTAACCAGTGGTGTAACACCAGTTTTTAATGTATTGCGTACTCTGAGGTCCTACATTAGAATCTCAGTAGAGACAAATGTTTCTAATATGAATACCAGAATTTGTACTGGCTCAGCTTTCCATTATATGTAATTGAGTTGCAAGCTGAAATTTTTGTCACGCAAACTATTAACTATTAAAAACACGTACACGAAATCTTTTTAGGCGGAAACGAATAGAACTCGAGAAAAAAAATTATTGAAAATTAATGTTTTTGTAGGTTAAGAGTCAATTTTGACAGCAATTTTGATCAGTGCTGCCATTTTTTTATGCAAGAATAACATGTTTCTCGTTGTCTATGGTAAATATAAGTTTATTATGTTGGTACTATTGTCAAAATGACAATTTACAGCCATTAATGAGATCTGTCAGTCAGTGTTTGTGTTCGTCGCAATTGAGAGCTTTTTCGTACTCCTGTTGATATTAATATCGTCTGACTACCATGGCATCCTCAAAGCCTTCGGCCTCGAGTTCTGCTGTTCCTTCGCCTGAAGAGTCGAGTGTAGTGCGAGTTTTGGACTCTAATGAGCCGCTTGTGTCGTGATACTTCACACTAGGTTAGGTTAGGTTAGTGTTGTGACCTTAACGCGCGAGCCGAGCGAGCGAAGCGAGCGTGCCGCGGCAGCGGCCGGCGAAGCGCCAGAAAGAAAAATTCGTTAATAGAGACTTTTTCTACAAAAAAATCTAGGCCCTGGAAGTACAGTTAAAACCCCTCTAATTTTTTATAGTTATCATTTCTGTAAAAAAAAGCGCCGGGAGGGGGGGGGTTACCCTTCCCTCTGAGGGGTCTTCCCTTATACCTATCCCCCTGAAATTCCACTACATTTAACAGATTTAATGAATTTTTAGGTTAGGTAAAAAAAAACTGCATTTCCGCCAAAAATCTTTTATGGCGGGGAGGTCGGGGGGAGCCCCCCCTCCCCCTCCCCTACAAATTACCCCGAAATTCGATTACATATAATGGAATTAAGTACCTTCTTTACCTTTAAAAGTCAAATAAATGCTTGATACTAAAAATATAATAATTTGTACCTGAACCTGTGCATTTTTTTTTTTTGAACTTTATTACCAAACTTAATGCCATAGGCATTCTCTACCAGTCAACCGGTATGAGTTTTGGAGACAAATAGTATGACTATAGGACAAATTTGCTAAAAATTAAATAAAATGATAATTAACATAATAACAGCAATTAAATAATAATACTTAAATACAAATTGATGCATATATATAAGTGCATTAACAGTTTCACAAACAAAAATGTCTACTGGGCAAGTTTATTTCACCGTTGTTTTGGTCAAGAAGTATACCGCTACCTGAATCCTTTAACACACATCTTTTAATGCTCAATTTGGGGCTAGGCTAAATAATGTGAGTTTTTCATATAACAATTTCAGAATTTTATTATTATCTTTATGTACAAAAATTATAATTTCTGATGAAAAGTGTGGGGTAACTACATAGTTAATTTACTGTACGTATCTAATTTACAAGTTCAGGTAAATTACACAAAAGTTTTTTTTTATATGTTGTATTAAGTTTGTTTTAATCACAATCATATCACAAATTAAAATGCTTTGTCACTTGCTGATGACTATTTCTTGGCACACAATTAAGCTTCTTACTATTAGGCAGCTTTTAGTAGTTATTTCCTTCAGAAAACTAGCTGCTTAACAATGATAGACTGACAACATTACTGAGTTCACTTTTTTTATTATCGTCATCATTTACATAGCTTTACCAGCTATCTTAACGCATGGACACTACAGTCACTTAACAAAAGGTGGGGCAGAATCATTTTTTTACTCTTTTATATTAAAATAAAATAAATACAAAATCTTTTCCCTTGATACCACTTTTAATAAAGGTACAGGGTTTTAATTTTGGTACAGGTGTCTTACACTTAAAAAAAGAGCCTACCTTTATCTATGTAACCAGATGTACAGTAAAGAAATAAAACAATTTTTTTTTAATAAAATAAAATAAATACAAAATCTTTTCCCTAGATACCACTTTAACTTTCCAAGTACATATTACCCATACTTTATTTTAATACCCTAGGTCCCTAGCCCAGATATTTTAATGTTTCCCCATATTTATATATATCTTTATATATATAATTCTTCTGTGAGTGTGTATGTCACTGAACTTCTCTTAAACGACTGGACCGATTTTGTGAAATTTTTTGTGTGTGTTCAAGGGGATCTGAGAATGGTTTAGATTCACAATTTTGTCTGCTGGACAACCCCTATTTTTTTAGGGCGGTACGAAGTTCGCTGGGTCAGCTAGTTATATATATATTTTTTCTTTAGTCTGTGGCTTATTAGTATTGCATTTTCCATAGAAGTTTAGCCAATGTACTGTAGTTTTCACCCTTATACCACCAACCACCATTTTTATAGCAGTATGAAGTTTACTGGTACAGCTAATAATATATAGAAATTAATAAAACACATAATTAAATGTTATAATAGATTGGAAACAGAAACAGATATGAATTTCAGTGAAGAAAAGATAGAATAAGTATAATAGTCAAATAATGTTGAATTTTGGTAATATTCATAGTTGTCATACTTGGGCCATGACACAAGAACTACAAAATACATTAAGAACCTCTTAGAGAAGCATGGAAAGGCATCTAAAATTCAAGTCACTAATTTCAAAGACATAGTATTGAAAATCCTACATCTAAAATGGTGGTGGGCAGGCCTCATAATAAGAGAAATTAGGGAGAAATGGGCAAGGAAGAACCCAGAATCCACCCCAAGGTTCAATACTAAAAGAAAACACGGAAGACCACTCAAAAGGTGGTCAGATGACATGAGAATGGTAGCAGGAACCCTATGGCTTAGAGTGGCTAGAGACAGATCTGAGTGGAAGAGGCTGGAGGCCTACGTGTCAGCAGGACACTGATGCGGTTAATGATGTAAATTAGCTTTTAAGTATCACCTTCATACAAAAGCAATTTCTCTATTGATCACTAACAAATAGATTTGTATGTTAACTAAACAATTGATAATGCTCCAAACTAGAATTTTATTTTTATAGCTATGTACCGAGTTTTGTTTCATCATATGGGAAATGCTGCTCAATATTATGATTGTTTGAGTTCACATTCTTATTACATTATTAGGACTAACTACAATCTGCATTTTAAAATGAACATGAAAAAACGATGTTCTAATTTTACTTTTAGCTAGTGGCCAGTACATTATCGCCATCATCAGTCAATGGACATCCACTGCAGAACTTAGGATTCTAATTAACACCTCTACATAAACAATCAGGTACATTCTGGATCTACTGGGCCTTTTTGGCCTGCTTGATGGTGTCAGTTCACCTGGTGGCGCGTCTATCGACACTGTTTGCCAGGACAAGGTTGCCATTGAAGCACCTCTATATACCCATACATACAATGGGTTCCTCATTGAGCTATGTCCGTTACTCTTTTTATTTTCTACAAATTTCCTCACTTCTAATTTGATCATGTGGAGAAACATCGAGAATGTCTCTTTTCATTCCTCCTCTTATAGACAATCCTCTTATAGTCTCCTAACTAATCACTTTTCTCCAGGGTGTTGCAAAATGGTGCAAAGAACAAGACATCAGTCTCGTTGTGGTAGGACCAGAAGATCCCCTCGCCGACGGCATCGTGGACGCGCTGACATCACACGGTGTCCGCTGCTTCGGCCCTACCAAGGCTGGTGCGCAAATCGAAGCCAATAAAGACTACGCGAAAAACTTCATGAACAAACACCAGATACCAACGGCCAGACATAAATCCTTCACTGATGCAGAGGCCGCCAAGGAGTACATTAACACGTAAGTTCTCATGCATTGCACTCTCACATATAATTTATCATAATGTCATTTACCTTTTGTCGTTACAATTAGTTTTATGTACGAAATGCATGAAATTACATACCACATGGTGGTTATGTGGGGCTCTCCTCCCCAGAAGGGGGAGGCCTACCCACTAAACCCCAGCGATCGCCGCCATCAGGCATTGTACGGGGCCTCAGGATCGAGTATCGCATATGAGGACCCGCAGCCTTTGCTCCCCTGCTTCCACCAGGGGAGCCCTTCTCGGGGGAGTGTTCGCAACCTCGCCCTACCACTCTCCTACGACGACACCCCTCGGCCATGCGGGGGTGTCGTCCCTCCCAGGTCGCTTCCATGAGCACAAGCTCCGTCGTGCTCACCAGCGACCCGCAGCGGCGCATCAAGCCATTATCTGGCCCGACGCCGCCTCCTTCTGGAGCATCACCGGTTCACAGAAGGAGGCTGACGTTTACCGGTACTAATTAATGGCATTGTATTGTCATAAAAATGCAACTGAGAGTTTTATTAAAACTATATATGAATACTTATTTACTACAAGAACATAATCTGCCTCATGGTATAAGTCGCGGCACGAAACTCTAGCTCTGACCTTTATTGCACAGAAGTAAAAATTAAGATGTGTTGGGGGGAAACGAGGTACGCGGGCGGGCGTGCGTTGCGCCGATTGGCTCTCCACTCGTGCGCGCGCAGCTTCGCGTTTTGTTCAGCGCTAGAGTTTTGTGCCGCGACCTGTATGGTGGTTTTGATCGCGTATCTCCTATCTATTAGACAAGTCCGTCCGTCTGTCTGTGGCGCTGTTTCAGCGGCCAAACCGTAAGAGATAGATAAAGAGAATATTTAAGTTATAAGTTAGGAATAGTCTGATAAGACTACAAACCGGATTTGAGTAACGTAGCACTTCCGGTTTTCGAGAAATCACGAATTTCAAACGAAACCTCACAAAATCTCCGAAGTTCGCAATTAATTAAATACATTTTTTTTTAAATCAGCTTTTGGTGAACATTTGGTTCACTGGATGGCTAGTTGTAGTTAATGCCGCTATGTTGACGCTCGCCAGGGAATCGTTACCTATGAAATATATTTCCGTTGACCTGGTATTATGAAATTTGGCAAGAACCAAGGCCATGTAGCACAACTAAATGAATATACCCGAAATATAATAGCAAAAGTGTATTTAAATCACAAAAATGGCGATTATAAACGTTTTGTTCGTTGGTAAAATAACCGTGAATAACGCGATTCTCGTCATAAAAGGAACTATTTAACTACAGAACCCTGAGTACGCGAGACCGAGTCGTGATTATTAATTTTTATAAAAACAGAAGTCCTTCGCCTCATATTACTGTGACCGGATACCAGTATAAGATGATAAATGACTGGTGATAAATACATGTGATTCAACATTGAATGCGTAAACAATTTTACAAGAAAGTGGATCAATGTCAGTTATTTTTGCAATTTGTTTTTTTATTTATTCAAAAAGCATCCTAGTATAAGTTAGGTGTGTAACCAACATCGTTGTTTAGTGCCTAAAATAAAAACCTTAACAAAACCTTTTCTTTCTTATAAATGCGCAATAAAATCATAAATTTGCGCCACAAGTTGACCAAATAACTAAAGCTAGAAACATATTAACGTGTCGTATCGTGACGTGGCGCATCGGTTTCATAATTTATTATGGGTTAGAGAGAGATAGAGAGGTTAAAGCGTCGACACGACACGATACGTAAATATGTCTCTAACCATAGTAAATCGGGTTTCGATGTGCTTCTGGCGCGCCACGACACGACACGACACGTTAATATGTTTCTGGCTTAAACAGCGACGCACTACTTGGAGGCCTCGGATACACCTAATACGTCGTCGGCCGAACTAAGCTCAGATGTTTGCACCGTCTTTTTACGATCAGATAATCAGTATTTTTTCTCCCTGCTCCGCTGGCTAACTAGAGCCGAGGTCCGAGTCTCAGAGACGCCCCCTAGATGAGACGACCCCCTCAGGTTCGAGTGGTCTAGAGGCTGCAGCCGGAGAGGAGACCCCCCGTGGGGAAATGCCATCCGCCTGGAATACCTCTAGAGGCACTTGCCAATTCTCGGCATGAGGCCCCCTTAGGATCTCGCCGTCCCCAAACCCGATGACGCTGTAAAGGTCATCTGCGTCCAACAGCATACACACGCAAAAAAAAAGTAATTTGTTTTGGAGATCTTTATTTATCAACTTTGTCGTCATCTGAAATCGCCCCTAACCAAACTTCGACCGTGGATTTTCTCTAATACCGACATTTCCGCACACATATTTTTAAATAAGAGTTGAGCAGAGAAGTACGGTAGCTGAGCATCGTAATATCAGTATAAAGTTTTCGTTCCTCATGTTAATTTTATAGTTATTTATGTTATTCACGGGATGCTACCCGGACCTGGACACGTTTTTTGCGAGTCTACGATATTTCAATTATTCTGAAATATTAGAGACTCCCATAAATAAGGTACATGGTAGCAATTGCGCAAATAACCTAAATTAATGTTAATTTCGTCGTGCAGGGCGCCGTTTCCTGCCTTAGTGGTGAAAGCTTCAGGCCTGGCCGCCGGCAAGGGCGTAGTGGTGGCCGCCTCGAAGGAGGAAGCTTGTGAGGCCGTCGACGAAATGCTCACAGACTCCAAATTCGGTGCCGCAGGACAAGTCGTCGTCATCGAAGAGCTGTTGGACGGCGAGGAAGTATCGGTATGTTAAGAGACTACTCCTTTTTATTCGCGATTTATGTCGCGACCTCCATGATTGTCTGATCTGTGGTATGTACTTGGGTTTCAAGGTGTCGTCTACAAATAGGTCCTGGCTTCGAATTCCAGTCAGTAAAGAATGTATTCTGTTAGATTTTGAAGCATCACAACGCGAATTATCTCTAGTCATCTCTACGGCATGTCAGAACTATGTGGCGGCGACATCTATATGCCCCACATATATACAACGGATGGAGAAAATCATTACTCACCATCCTCAAGAGATGGTGTTACCTGCACTGCGATCAATATTAGTGTAGGAAGGCCAAAGGGGAAGATCTTCCTCCGAGCTGGGTGATGCTAGCTCGGGGGCCGCGGCCCGATTGATGTTGGTCGGGCATCGTATTTATGAAGAGTTAGCCTCCGAATTTCATTTGCGCGATGTAGGCTTTCATACTATTATGATCGCAGTGCAGGTAACGCCATCTCTTGAGGATGGTGAGTAATGATATCCTCCATCCGTTGTATATATGTGGGGCATATAGATGTCGCCGCTACAAGTATAGCGATTTCCACAGAACACAGAAAGAGGTGAGAAGGGTCTTGTGATAGTTATGTGTGAGAAAATGTTCATAACTTGACCAAAAGTTGGTTCTGGTTGCGTCGTTGCTCTCGGCTCTCCAGCGCTGATTGGTCCGATTGTTTGATGTCGCGTCGTTTGATTCGCTATTAACAATTAGGTGGAAGTGTAGTGGGGTCGGCTCGGCGACATCTGTTCTCGTACATTCGGTCTGTGATAACCCTTTAACCTCTGTGTTCTGTGGGGTCTAACTAACTAGCTAAGCGTATAGGGTAGTATAGGGCTTAACCTATGACACAATCTGGGGATGTAGTTTTACTCAGCTCTAAATAAGAATCACGAATTTTTTCATTTCTTTTATTAAAACTGAGAGAATAACATAATCGATTTTCTCTCAAATGCACGTTTCTGTGCCTAAATTCTATCTCCTGGAATGTTCGATATGAGACAAAAGTTTCTCATATTCTAATCTTTAAAATAATGACATTAACTTTTTTAATATAACTGCCGGCCGTAGGCATTACATAAACAAAGAGTTTACAGAAGCATCTAGTTCGTCGCGCCTATTGCTTTAGTTATTTTTTACAACACACCAATTAGCCTAGCCCCAAAGTAAGCACTGTAAGGCTTGTATTATGGGATACTAGGGTAACGGATAGAAGACATATGCTGTACTTATATAACTATATTTATATAGAAATACATATTAGACATCCATGACTGGAGTACAAATGCTCGTATTCATCACACAAACATCTGCCCCCACCGGGATTCGATCCCGGGACCTCTCGAGTCGGAGACACCATGAAACCCGGCGTACAAACCACTCGGCCACGGAGGTCGTCAAATAGGTTCGCAGCAGTTGGGTCATATAGGTCCTCAAATAAATATTAATTTCACAGCATTTATACAATTACTAATATCCTAAGCTCTAGGATGTCTACATTCGACACTACAGTGTAGGTGTTCCTGCACCGAGTGGAGTTTTTTCTAGTAAAATTTTATTGACCTTCATAAATGGAGCAGTTCAATGCTCCGAATAAAATATAATAAACTAGTTTTATATAAACTATAACCTTAAGTTTTGTTAATTTCCATAAACATCAGGTCATGTCCATGGTCAAGGAAGTGAAATCACGAGTCTGTTGTCGAGATCGCTGCATGACGCCATTTTCTTCTGTATACAAGTTATATTACGAATGTTGCATCAAAAAATCTATAAGCAACCTATAGTTGTGACGATAACCAAGGGTCACGCGCCTGGTGTACATGCCTCGGTAAATATGAAAATGTTACGTCCGTTGGGGTTCCTGATAAGATAATCTCCGAGACAAATTGTAAATAACAAGTCAATTATTGTTATATTTTATTTAAATATATATTTTTTTTTCGTTCAAGATGTTAACAATAAAATGTTTCGATTGTGTCACGGAAACTTTTCGATGTGTTGTTACGAAGTGTCATTGACAGATAAAATATATTTTTAGCTAGAGAACTTTTTTATTACATAGTCGAAGTACGGTTTCTTTTTCAGGGTGAGGGTGATCTAGCAACAAATGTGTTATAGACAGATAATGTTCATATGTTATTTGAACTATCTTCAGACATTATGAAGATAGTACAAATAACATATGAACATTAACTTAGCCCCTTATCGAGGCATTGTGACAATATTGCAATGAATGCAATTTTTATTTAGAAAGAAAAAAAAATTAAAATAATATTTCCAACACTCACACCTATTAACCTAGCCCCAAAGTAAGCACTATAAGGCTTGTGTAATGGGATACTAGGGTAACGGATAGAATACATATACTGTACATATATAAGTATTTTTAATTAGAAATACATATTAAACATCCATGACTGGAGAACAAAATGCTCGTATTCATCATACAAACATCTGCCCTCACCGGAATTCGAACCCGGGACCTCTCGAGTCGGCGACACCATGAAATCCGGTGTACAAACCACTCGGCCACGGAGGTCGTCAAGGATTCAAATCCACAGGATTTCTTATTTTCGATCTTACTTAAATATATCTTAAATCACTTCTTTGAATCTCGTGTTTGCTTGTTTATTTCAATGTGATATTCTATTTTCTTTGTATTTTTTTTTCAATATTGTCATACAAAGGCACACTTGGCATAGCTTATTTATTTATTTATTCCAGAAACAACTACAATAGCTTGCTACCCCCATTATAATAATTAGATGATAAGTACCTATATGAATCGCAAAAATCCCCTTGTACTTCGGCTTCTTTTCCCCCCAGTATGTATAATATATTTAGCTGCACATTATACCTAATTAATTCTTTAATATTATTTTGCATTCATAGTATCTGCAAACTCAGCAAAGGTGTCGATTCTGGCACGATTCTCTAAACTAAATTTAAATGTGACAACAGTGTATCCCTGCCATCATCCAGAACGAAAAGAACAGACTGATGTTAAGTTTAGAGAATTAACACCAGAGTTTAGGTAAATTTACCTAAGTTGTCCAGAATTAATTTATGTTTTTACGAATAAATAAATCTTGAATCTCATTTCAAACTAGGTGTTAGCCTTCACGGATGGGGAGACGGTGTCAATAATGCCACCGGCACAAGATCACAAGCGCGTAGGGGACGGAGATATAGGCCCCAACACTGGTGGTATGGGAGCCTACTGCCCGTGTCCACTCATCACTCCCGACCAACTCGCCGACGTCAAGGACCAAGTACTCAAGCGGGCTGTTGATGGAATGAAGGCCGAGGGCATCAAATACGTGGGTAAGAGATTTTTAGGTGTGTCAACACCGGTGGTATGGTCGCCTACTGCCTGTGTTCTCTCATTCCGTCAGACCAACTCGCTGACGTCAAGGACCAAGTACTCAAGCGGGCTGTTGATGGAATGAAGGCCGAGGGCATCAAATACGTGGGTAAGAGATTTTTAGGTGTGTCAACACCAACGGTATGGTCACCTACTGCCCGTGTTCTCTCATTCCGTCAGACCAACTCGCTGATGTCAAGGATCAAGTACTGAAGCGGGCTGTTGATGGAATGAAGGCCGAGGGCACCAAATACGTGGGTAAGAGATTTTTAGGTGTGTCAACACCGGCGGTATGGTCGCCTACTGCCCGTGTTCTCTCATTCCGTCAGACCAACTCGCTGATGTCAAGGACCAAGTACTCAAGCGGGCTGTTGACGGAATGAAGGCCGAGGGCATCAAATACGTGGGTAAGAGATGTTTAGGTGTGTCAACACCGGCGGTATGGTCGCCTACTGCCCGTGTTCTCTCATTCCGTCAGACCAACTTGCTGATGTCAAGGACCAAGTTCTGAAGCGGGCTGTTGATGGAATAAAAGCCGAGGTCATCGAATATTTAGTTAAGATGTTTTAACACCGGCGGTATGGCTCATTACACCGGATCAACTTTCCGAGGTGCAGGACCAAGTATTGAGCGGACTTTGCTTAGAATGCAAGACGGTGGCATCAAGCAGGTGCTGTATCGATATCGATCTATATATAGGTTAAAGTTGTTTTATTCAGACAGGCTATATGTGCTTGATAACCACTGTTTTTTTTTATTTGATTTTCTAAATGGCTTCGCACGGCTTGTGCATTTAGCCAATGTCAAGTGTTAAAATGTTTACAAATACACTCGAGGTTAAAGTAATAAATCAAGTCAAAGTAAGTGGAAGTCAAGTCAATCCCCCTTTCCCTGCTATGTTTCAGTAAAAGTGTGGGGATTTACTGGAACCTCCCCGTGGACTTCTTGAGGGAACGTCGAAAGACACTTTCCGCTATTTTGTTTCACTTGCCAACACTTGTACATGTTTCCGAACACTTAGTAGTTAATAATCCACCATTATTAGACACTAACATCCGCCACAACACAATTTTTAAGAAGAAAAACAAAACAGCTAAATTGACGCTTCCCGATCCCGCCAAAAAGTCCATAACCACTGTTTTTCACAAAGTCTTAAAAAAACTGACATTAACGGCGGTTAATGTCAGTTGGAAGACAGAGACAACATAAGGTTTAAACCAAGACTAGCTTTAGCTCGCGGTTTTGAATAAGACGTTCAATCTTTTCCCGAAATGGTTCTAAACAATTCCACTACCTCCATAGTACTTTCGCAGACAGGTCGACGACCTATCCGTTTGAAATTTGCACTATCGAGACAATTACCAAGAACAGAAGCACTTCACATATAAATTATTATCAATGATGAATTTATCTACCGAGTCCCATCGCTGACCCAAACGTCCGTCGCATAAAATTATTACTAATAACGACAATGTTGCACTATTAGCATTATCTTTTGAACCCATAAACTTTCTTATATACCACCAACTATATAAAATGATGACAAACTTATCGGAAATAACTGTCGTTGTTAGGAGATGGAAGTCTTGTAAGGCCGTGGGTTCACTAATGGGCCTTAGCAAGAACCAAAATCGAATTCGAATAGTTTGCGAGTGCGAAATGTCAATGTCACATTTTGTATGGAAACTTGAACAGCAACGCCATAACGGACGTAAAGAGAACTAAAACTCAGTACACATTTGACAATGACATTTCGCATTTGCAAACTATTAGAATTCGATATTGGTCTGTACTGTGCTAAGGCTATATATAGCTCAGTAAGGGATTACGCTGAATTAACAACATTTACCCCCTTATTAATAAACGAAGTGTTCGATAGCATAGCGTCTTATTTATGTGGATTTCTCACTAAAATAGGATATTCAGATTGTAGAATATTATTATATAGTAAAATACAGATCTTATTGAAATTATGTGCGTGCGTTGTCTTTTTTGAATTCGAATTGCAAGAGAGAGAGCGAATGTATATAAAACTAATGAGTGAGGGATGAATGTATGAATGGACGATGATGATGGACCGATTGCAGCTTCTCTCGTCGAAGGATAGATGGCGTTAACATGTGGACTACGCTTAGATTAGTTACTCCATGTTTTGTCTCTCTTTAAATGACATTTGGGTGAAATGAACAAAACACAGCGTACCTAGTCCAAGCTTATTCCTTGTTAATAAGGTACTTAGTGAATTCAACTAAAATTGTAAATGTGAAAGTTTGTTTGTGTTGTTACTCAATCACGTAAAAACTGCTGAATTGATTTGGATCAAGTTATAATTTTAATTTTTTAAGTATATATCTGCTCGATGTTTAAATCTAAAGAAATATTACTAGAAAAAAATCCACGCGGACCAGGCAGCCGACGGGACTCGAACCCGCACCCTTCGCTGTTCGGGCGAACGCACTGACCATTATGCTACCGCGGCTCTGATGGGCGTGTCGAATTCTTTCTAGCCTTTCTTAAGCTGTAAGGCAGCGCCATCTCTTTGCATTGTAGGTAACCGACAATGTCAAATGATTACGTATACAAGTTTATTTATCAAAACATCTTCAATCATGCTGCGATGCGACAAGGTCTATTTCGTAGATGACTTTCTACTGATTGCGGCTTGCACTTTGCTTAGTGACCACGGACACGTGGCGGCACGTGGGCACTATATTTTATTATCTATCCATTTGTTATTAAGGTAATTATTCCCTCGTGTTTAATTTTTCAGTATGCGACACTTTGACATATAGATAAACCTTTAATGTCAACTGTAGTGTAGTCAATTTGTTTGAGGGTTTCATTTTAATTTACTAATACTGTATATATTAAAATTATACTAGACAAAATTCTACGCGGACCAGGCCGCAGACGGGACTCAAACCCGCACCCTTCGCTACCCGGGCGAATGCACTGACCATTATGCAACCGCGGCCCTGATGGAAGTAGCCCGCGTACAATTTTTTCTAGTATAATTTTCTTTAGATTTAAACATCTAGCTGTTAAATGCATAAATAATAAAAATATACCTATGATTGGTATTTCTTCTTACAAATGTTTAATACCTGTAAAGGTATTCATTTGACATTGTGGGTTACCTACAATGCTAAAAGATGGCGCTGCCTTGCAGCTTAAGAAATATTAGAGAAAATTCGACATGGCCACTGTCGATTTTTTTCTTGTGTGGCGGCGACATCTATATGCCCCACAGATATACAACGGATATAACAAATCACTGATTACTCACCATCCTCAAGAGATGGCGTTACCTGCACTGCGATCAATATTAGTATGGAAGCCTACATCGCGCAAATTAAATTCGGCGGCTAACTCTTCATATATACGAAGCCCGACCAATATTAGTCGGGCCGCGGCCCCCGAGCTACCACCACGCAGCTCGGAGGAAGATCTTCCCCTTTGGCCTTCCAACACTTGTATAATTTTCTTTAGATTTAATCATTTAGCAGTTAAATGCATAAATAATTAAAATATAACAGTAAATATTAGTTAATAATAATAATGATCTGTTTATTAACGTTAAATGGATACTATATAGATTTCAATAACAACAAGTAGGTTACTAACGTACTGTGCTTATATAAAACACGTATCTAAATGCTTGTTAATTAATACAAAATGCGATGTTTTGCTTTGAGAATGTTAAACATGGCATTACTGATAAAAATATATTTATATTACATTCCATTGATATCCTCTTTGCCAAACGGAGTTCGCATCTATCTGTTTTCTCATACTAATGTCACAAACGTTTCTCTGTGGTCATCTCGAAAGTTCTACGTTCACTATCAAGCTAGGTCAATGAAAAAATTCCAATCATACTTAAATAATTAAAATTAGAACTATTGATATTTCAAGACTCGCTGTTACCGATCAGCATAAACCAAAATGCTTAATTTTGGCTTTGTTTAAGAACAATGTTTATTTAAAATAACAGTTTGCAAGACACACTAAAAATGTTAAAATTCGACTTTCACAAGTGCTTGTAACAGCCTAGACTAAACGATATTGAATTTTTTCCATGATCGTTCACAGGGCCGTCTTTGACCTATTTAGACGACCTCCGTGGCCGAGTGGTTTGTACGCCGGGTTTCATGGTGTCGCCGACTCGAGAGGTCCTGGGTTCAAATCCCGGTGGGGGCAGATGTTTGTGTGATGAATACGAGCATTTGTACTCCAGTCATGGATGTTTAATATGTATTTTCTATATAAATATACTTATATGTGTACAGTATATGTATTCTATCCGTTACCCTAGTATTCCATAACACAAGCCTTATAGTGCTTACTTTGGGGCTAGGCTAATTGGTGTGAGTGTTGAAAATATTCATTCATTCATTCATTATTGGAACCCCTGGGCATATTAATATAATGGGGCCCCTATGACTTCCATTTGGTGATTTAACAGGAACTAGGACTTTGTATTTGATCTAAGGGGGCCCCCTATCGATCGCGGGACCCTGGGCACTTGCCCAAAGTGCCCACTGGGAAAGACTGGTCCGATCGTACAGTAAAACTAGTAGTGTAGTGTTAGTTACAAACTGCCACGATAAGCGCTAATTTCACGGAAGCATTTATATAAATATATTTCGAGGAGCTCGATGGCCCAAGTGGTTAGCGCGTTCGGCTGCGATCGTTGAAGTTAAGCAACTTTCGCAATGGTCGGTCTTTGGATGGTTGAACCAAAATTTACTATCTCGAGCTCCTCCGTGCTTCGGAAGGCACGTTAAGCCGTTGGTCCCGGCTGCATCTGCAATCGTTAGCACCTACTAATCCGCACTGGGCTGCGTGGTGGGGTCATGGTCCAATCACCCTATTCCATCCATGTCCCAGCAGTGGGGACATTAATAGGCTGGTGATGATGATGATTTTGATGTTATCAAACATCGCATTTTCTGTCTGGATAAGAAGCTTACCTTACAGAAGACTTCAGGTAAATACCATTTATGGTTGTGTTGTATCCTCACAGTAAGATTGTCAGAACTCCATAAGATGGTCCAAGACGGTCCAAGTAAAGGGTCGTTGCAGCTGCAAGTTCTTCTCAAACGCAACGTCTCTGGTCTTTCGAATGTTTTAATTTTGGATCTTGTGTATTCATAAACAAGGTCGAAAATTTAAACTGTTTATCAGAGCATTCGTACTACGACTATCAACCTATTTTCGTTTATATTTATGGTAAAAGTTTTATATGACAGGTGAGGTGAATTATTTTGCTGGTCCCTATTTAAAAAACATCCAACTTTTTTTTAAGCATTAACAGCTAGATGTCTAAATCTAAAAAATGTTTACTCGTTAAAATTCCACGCGGCCAATGCAGCAGACGGAACTCGACCCGCACCCTCTGCTATACGGGCGGATGACCTTACCATTATGCTACCGCGGCCCTAACGGCCGTGTCAAATCTTTTCCAGTATTTCTTAGGCTGCAAGGCAGCACCAACTCTTTCGCCTTGTAGGTAACCAACAATGTCAAACGAATACCTTTTACAAGTATTAAACATTTGAAAGAAGAAATAGCAATTATCGTTATATTTTTATTTGATTGCCAAGTTCGCGGAGATGCGGCTTCCCGACCCGTTTGCTGCCTGGACCGCGTGAATTTTCTTTCTCTTGTAAAATTTTCTTTAGATTTAAATATCTATCAGTTAAAAAAAACTACAATTGCTATTTATTCTTTCAAAAGTCGTGGGCAGCAACTAATTAGTAATTAAATTCAGTTTCCCTGGTGAATCTTATCAGGAGCTGTGTCAACCTTAGCAGTTTTTTACGTCACATATACTACGGGCCCACTATTACGTACGCCCGACGTTGCCCTGTGACCTGTCATTGTTTTCATGCTATTTACACCCGATCACAATTAAGCTAGTCGATAAACACTGATAGTGTAACACAAACACGGCCTGTTCGTACGACTGGTTCGCTGCAAACGAAAATCAACTCAATCTATAACACGTTACGCTTCAAATTTCTCATTCAATAAAAGTGAGGGTTAACCATGTAATCTTTTTCGAAAATTGCGTCTCTCATTAGCTCTCCGATAATAATGATTTGACAAATCGGACTGAAAGGAATTTATCATTTTGTGTACAGTTTGTTATGTTTAAAGTGAAAACTTCTTTAGGTATCTTGGACACTTTTGGGATAGGAAATAAAGCACTGAACTCGCGTAACCGTCATGCTCGAATACTTAAGTACAATTATGTATTGATTTTTATTCTGACGAAGTCCTAACACTGATCTTTCTGTTATACATCTGTCTCGTGAATATTTACCTATAAAATTTTCATCATCATCATCATCCTATTAATGTCCCCACTGCTGGGGCACAGGCCTTCCTTATGGATGGAATAAGGGGATTGGGCCGTGACCCACCACGCGGGCCCAGTGCGGATTGGTAGGTGCTAACGACTGCAGATGCAACCGGGACCAACGGCTTAACGTGTCTTCCGAAGCACGGAGAAGCTCGAGATAGTAAATTTTTGGTTACCCATCCAATGACCGGCCACTGCGAAAGTTGCTTAACTTCAACGATCCCAGCCGAACGCGCTTACCACTTGCGCCATCGAGACTAACTTGACTACAGTCTGTCCTTATCATGCTTTATAAAGAATAAATGAGACAGACTGTAGCGACAGCGTGGACTTTAAATCTAGAACACGCAGAGTTGACGATTTATAGCTGACGGACATAAATATTAGTTAAAAAAATTAGTATATAAGACGTAAATAAGAATAAATATTGCTCTTAGTTGTCAAGCGACACACTGGCTGTTTCATTCCTCATCTCCCGTCACTAGAAGCCAAACAGACGTCTGTCAAGTTCACAAATAGCAAACACGAATAGCCAGTGGAGATGACAAAGGTTTCTTTTTCTAAAAATGCCAAAGTAATCTTCAAAAAAATACTAGAATAACTGTTCTATCCTTTTTTTCTATCTTTAAAAATGACTGAGAAAATTAAGTTTAAGTATGCATTTTCCCACGACATTATTTACAAATCCGGGCGTCCCGCGAAAATTCGATGACGTCACTCGTCGTGTCGCGGCCTCAGGTCTCTAGGTCCATTATATGTCAAAGTTGACATTAGCTTCATACATATTATGTCAAAATTCAAAGCTCAGGGTAAAGAATTGCACTGAAATCATAGGTATTTAACGCACCCCTGGGCACAAGTGACTTAAGCGCAGGGAGCGCGAAATCTCGGAAATTTAAAATAGGGCATAAACTTTTTGCAGTCAATTTCGTGAATACTCTGCATGTATTTACATAGAATAAAAACTAATATAACATAAGCAGTCTATAATTTGATGTTAGGGATATTTAAGTGTAACATTTGACCCTTCTGTGTTATCCATTGAAATGCCGGTATTAGGTATTCTTTTTTCGCAAAGCACTACGGTAAATCCTAACTAATGCTATACTATATTATAAATGTTAATGTGGTCCATTGAACAGATTTTGATCAAATTGCGTACGCATATAGTTTATGACCAGCCCCTCAAGCATGACCATCGAAACGGGATATGATAAAGCGATATATCGAAATTAACTGTCAAATTACTGTCAAACTCCACTGTAGTCTGACAGTTAATGACGATGTATCGCTTTATCATATCCCGTTTCTGTGGTCATGCTAGAGGGGCTGGATTGAGATATAGAATTTGGACTTCGAAGATATAGAAAGTCGAGGGTGGCTTTTTTTTTCTTTTTTTTTTATGTATAGGTCCGACAAATGACTCCACCTCAAGTGACGGTGGAGTCCAGATGGGAAGATAGCTGATACAGCAGTTCTATCTGCCACACCAGCCATCCTCACCCTGACGGCCTGCCAATTGTTTCTTCACGCCTCTTTTGAAGGATCCCAGGTTGTAAGAAGGAGGGATCACGTGAGCAAGCAGAGCATTCCATTTACGGATAGTGCGACAAAGAAATGTGTCACCAAATTTCTTTGTACGCGTTGGCATTTCGGCCACAGTTACAGTTGGCCACGGTGACAACAAAGGCCAGCGCTCGTGGTCCTCAGAAGGAAAGGGGAAGGTGGAATAAGAGAGAATAACTCCTCAGAACACTCGCCGTGGTACAGACGATAGAACACATAAAATGAATCCCCACGTTTGTTGTTAGGTGTCTTGTATGCCGGTCTGATGATCACTAAGGCGGGCCCAATGACGTTGGAGTTCAACTGCCGCTTCGGCGACCCCGAGACGCAAGTACTGATGACCCTTCTGGAATCCGATCTCTACACTGTGATGAACGTAAGTTTATTTATGAAAGTTACATCAGTAAATTTCCATAATCGATTTTCGACTCTATGGCTACATTAATAACGTTCAAAAATTAATTATCTGTTAACTGTTTGGATCAGTGATTCCCAAAGTGGTATATATCGACCCCTAGGGGTCTATGACAACCTGCAAGGTGTCTACGTCAGCGAAAAAAAAATCAATATCAGGTAAGTAGGGGGTCTACCGAACACGGAAAAACATGGCAAGGGCACGACACAAAAAAGTTTGGGAAACTCTGGTTTGGATTAATAGGCATGTCAGTATCCAACTAATATTATGAATATGAAAATTTGTATGTTTGTAATTCAATCACGAAAAAATGGTGAACATCAGAAATTTCATCTAAATCAACTTTGGTAGCAATATAGTTTCTGACCTGGTTTGAGACATAGGAAAACCATTAGAATCCTTCCTGTTTACACGGACGAAGTCGCGGGCAGGAGCTAGTTTAACTATGTAATACTCCGGTTCACATACCAGTCTTCATTATCCATTATCCGGTAAATTAATTCAGTCCAGTTTTTGAACTAAACAACAATGCGAGTTTAGTTATAAAAAGAAGACCGTTATTCTGGTCACTAGGCTGAAAAGCTACTGGGATGATGTGAACCGGGCATAGTACTTAAAGACTCTGTCCAGGATATAATCAAATTAGTAAATGCTTTCAGTTTATTTAAATTAAACACTAAATTGTTAATGTATTAAAAAATCTAATTTATAACTATTATCTTCAAATTAGTGTGAATAGTCAACCTAAGATAAATTATATAAATTTGAACTTTATACTAAAGAGTATGAGGTCCAAATTTCATCGTCACCCGTATTAGTATTATATTTATATTTTTTATACTACAGGCATGCGTCGACGGCACACTGAACAAACTCCAAGTGGCGTGGAATACCAAGCTGTCTGCTGTAGGCGTGGTGATCGCTTCCAAAGGATACCCGGAAACTTCCACCAAAGGCTGTGTTATTAGCGGTATGTTACTAAGTTAATCATATCATTAACTATTATAAAGTGTTAGCAAATTCATCATCAGCCTATTAATGTCGCCACTGCTGTGGCACAGACCTTCCCTATGGATGGAATAGTTGGTTTATTTGTTTACATTTTGGCTCAGAGGATGTTCTGATGATGATGTTGATTTTCCCGGACCAATATAATCTGGACATATTCTAGGCCAGAGTGATCAGGCATATTCTAAGGCAGGCGTGTACCATCCTAGGCCTCATCATTGCTTTCCATCAGGTGAGATTGTGGTAAAACATTGCCTATTTTGCATAAAAAAAAATGTTGAATAGAGTACAGTATCCTGGGGCGGGTGTGTATTACTGGTCTGCGTCTGCGCCGCTATGCGCTTAAAATTTACAACTGTTTGCAAAGGGTTCTCCCTTGCTGCGTTTTATGGACCCGAACGAACTATTATTGGTAGCATTATCGATTCGCTGAAACTTACTTTACCAGTTTAATTTTTATTTTTTAAGCGTGTAACTGCGCGATGTTTAAATCTAAAGAAATATTCTAGAAAAAAATCCACGCGGATCAGGCAGCAGACGGGACTCGTACCATTATGCTACCGCGGCTCTGATGGCCGTGTTGAATTCTATCTAGCCTTTCTTAAGCTGCAACGCAGCGCCATTTCTTCGTATTGGAGGTAACCCACAATGTCAAATGAATACCTTTACAAGTATTCAACATTTAAAAGAAGATATAGCAATTATAGTTATAATTTTTAAGCGAAGGGTGCGGATAGTAGTATAGTCCCGTCTGCTGCCTGGTCCGCGTGGAATTTTTCTATTAATATTTTCTTTAGATTTGCAGTTAACTATACAATTGAAAGTCTATGGTATGGAATTCGGATAAAGATTATTTTTGAGCCTTATGGATGGAATAGGGAGATTGGGCCATGACCCATCCCGCGGGCCTACTGCGGATTGATGGGTGCTAACGATGCAGCCGGCACCAACGGCTTAACGTGCCTTCCGAAGCACGAAGTAGCTCGCGATAGTAAATTTTTGGTCGCCCATCCGATGACCGACACTGCGAAAGTTGCTTAACTTCAACGATCACAGCCGAACGCGCTAATCACTTGCGCCATCGAGCCCTTCGTTAGAACCTAATTAAAGATTATTTTGGGGGAGTTCATATTTAGTTTTTTTTTGTCTCTATTGGATAGGATTATCGCAAGTCCAAGCCACGCCAGGGCTGGTAGTATTCCACAGTGGGGTAGCTCGGGGGGCCAACGGTTCCCTAGTATCTTGGGGCGGGCGGGTATTGTTAATCTGCGCACGCGCCGCTTCGCTTCGAGCCGCCGCCGCCGCCGCTACTGCGGCCGCTGCCTTAGTAGACTTCCCTGGCGCTCATTACAGGAAGGATATAGCTCACCGCGCCTTCTCCAAGTATGTATCACTGGAGATAGGATTATCGGACGCTTATTTGTTTAAACTTAGTATTTATTTTATTTATTTATACTTAATGCACAAGTGTACAAATGTGGACTTAATGCCATAGGCATTCTCTACCAGTCAACCATAGGGTGTTGTGGATAAATAGTGGTAGGGTGCACAACTAACATGGAAATTACAGAAAGACGAACATATATAAATATATAATCACACATATATAAATAATTGCTTACATATAAATAACTATACATATACATATTTGTTTCTTAGGTTTTCACGCACATCACTCATTAAATAAAACTACACGGCGTAACTACTCTAAGATTACTCCTCGTTTAATACGTTAGTCGTCATTATTATGTATTAGTATGTATATTTATAAATGTATGTATGTATATGTATAATAAAACTAGTTTTTACGGGTTAATGCACGAAACTTTATTTATTTATTGACGTTTCGCAGCCTTTTCAGGTCTGCATCGTCAGAATAATCGTCATTATTCTGACGAAACGTCAATAAATAAATAAAGTTTCGTGCATTAACCCGTAAAAACTAGTTTTATTATACATATACATACATACGTATATAAATATACATACTAATACATAATAATGACGACTAACGTATTAAACGAGGAGTAATCTTAGAGTAGTTACGCCGTGTTTTGCACATATCACTCAAATGGCATTTGTCATTTAATGAACAGATACAAAACATGCAGTAACTTAATGTTTACCAGTTTAGTGGGAGAACTCTGCATTGCTACTAAGTAATTTCTTGATGTTTTGATGAATAAGCGCCCGATTATCCGATTGCTGTCAAATAATCGATAGCAATCAATAGTTACATATATAAATTTACGTACACAAATGCATGAACTTTTAGCATAGTTTAATATAATACAGCCCCATTAAGGTTTACAATGCAGCCAAAATGAACTGCTAAACTTGCCTCTGCAGCACGCATGATGAATTTTTGGTCACCCATCTAGCGACCGACCTATGCAAAAAAATAATAATATCATAAATCGCCACGCAATTTGATGTCGTCCCACAAGGGGAAGACCTGTAATATCCATATAAGTACGCCAAGTTTGGTAACAATGTCTTTCGAACAGTTCATTATAGTATTTATACTACCCCAAGTATCAGGGCTAGATTTCAAGCTGGGCTGGTCCACAACAGCGTAGAAAGAACTCGTCGATGGGTCTTCACAGGGGGTGTGGGGGAGGGGGTACATCGTTAGTGGCTGTTAAATACCCTAGATACACCACGTGCGCTCAAAATGTGTCCCAATCAAGAAGTGCTTGAACACCACTTGTACTTTAACACAAAACACTTATAGTACGTTAAATGTCGTTTTTTTGATAGGTATCCAATCAAAGATTATTAATATATATATTTAATGGCCCACCCTCGCTTCGCTTCGGTGTAGAGCTGAAGTGTAGACTACAGTTGACATTCATCTATGATCCTTCTTATACCTACATTCAAAGTCTCAGCCCGATCGGTTTAAAATTGACAAAGTTTCATACAAACCTGCATTCCCTATTTCCCTTTGGGGGTAAAATTGATCAAAATCCTTTCTTAGCGGATGCCAACGTCATAACATCTACCTGCATGCCAAATTCCAGCCCGATCCGTCCAGTGGTTTGGGCTGTGCGTTGATAGTTCACTATGTCAGGAAAACAAGGATTTCCTCCCTATGCCATCACGAATATCTTATTTATTACGATGCCATGTTATCTCGTGATGCGGGACGTGGCGACAAGTCTTGTTATTGCATTTTGTACGAGCTTAATATGTAAGATATAAATAAACTTATTGCCTTAAATAAAAAAATGGTACACAAAAGATAACCTCTGTGCCGCAAAACACCTAAACCAATAGCTTAAAAACAAGCAAATTTAAAGATTTTACTGCTGCATTGAAAATGTTTGTAAAACACAATATTGGACATTGAGACTAATAGGTCTCAATGCCTACCGTCTTGCACTAATGACGTGTTTTACGCGAGAATCGGGTCGCGATTACGAGTTCATTGCTAGAAATGATGCATTCATGTGCGATATTGCTTATTAATAACCTGTATTTTTTAACATGTCTAATGAGGGTAAACAATATTATTCATACAACATAAATCCATCGATTATATAGTCCCAAAATAAAGATGGGCTCGTCCCACCTGTGTAGGGTTGCCAACCCTACTAATATAGTATCCTACTATATTAGGCGATCAAATACTATATTTCTAAAAAAAATATAGTTGGCGAAACTACTTTATTTTGCTTATAGCATATTTTTGACAGTAAAAGCTCTCTTAAAAATTACTATAAATTTATTAGTAAGGCAAAAAAGGCAGCAAAAATACACATACTAATAAACATACTACATTTTATTCCATTTTTTTGCCAGCTACTATATTTTTAGAAGAAACACTTTGAAAATACTATTTTTGATAGAAAAAAAGTTGGTAACCTGTGGTATCTATACCGAATAACGGATATGCATACATAAATGAAGAAGTGTATAACCAACAATGACTGGGGAACAAATATTTGAGCTTGTACAGAATAACATCCTCCTGTGGGGTTTAACCCAGAACCTTTGGACTTGGAGCAGAATGAATTTACGCTGCCATGTCATGATAATTAAATATTGAATTATCGGAGTCTTTGCTAAAAATTGGATGCATGGATATAAAAAAATAATAAAAATAAAATATGTTTATTCTCTTTAACTTAACCTATTATTATCTAATAACATTGTTGGTGCACTTCTTTTAAGTATAGCGATACCTGTAGGAGGAGGATATGCATGGATTCATGTCTGTCTTTCGACCTTTCCTTTCGATAAAACGTACAGTCAGCAATATATCAAATTCCTGCATGTGTCGTATTTGTTCAATCAATTGTAAATCTTATATTAAGGAAAATAAAGCTTAATGCCACTTGGTGAAATTTCACAGTTTTGGATAACTTGATCTGTTGTTCACTGTTTAGTTTGCAGTACTGATTAGTCCGCCAATCTAGGTAACTTCATATAAATAATTCGATTGAGAACATTCTCTTTTTCTATGTCTGTAAAAATATACTACACTTATCACTTACCTACTGGTGTGGAAATATTTTTGTGTATATCATGCATATTGCTTATTTAATTTACTCACAATAGGCTAGTTGACTCATGTCGAATTGTATTAAATAAATGTTTATTTCTTAAAGTATTTGGTCTAAGGAACCTTAATATATCGATTTCACTTCATACAAGCAGAAGATTGCTGTAGAAATTTAATTTAAAAATATATTTTTAGTCTATACTTTTTACACACTAAAAACGCTGTTCACCACGTCCGCCATGATTGTGACGTCTCTTTGGTAGTAAACAACTAAATGTCATTCGCGTGTTACTGTTAATTTGTACTGCATATAATTTTCCATGTCGTTTTCCAACTGAAAGATATGTAACGTAAGAATTTTAATATTTATTTTGCTCATTGATATAGTAAATACAAACTTGCTGCCTGGTCCGCGTGGAATTTTTTCTAGTTATATTTTCTTTAGATTTAAACATCAAGCAGTTACATGCTTTAAAAATAATAAAAATTATAAATACAAACTTGTATTATTTAAACTGATAATAGATGAAGAGACTTAAAATATTATTCAATGAATACTTACATCAAAATGATCTTCGCAAAAATAAATTTTACTATGAGTCGATAACAGGATCCCTTTTAGCAAGTTCTAACCAGGTATTGCGTACGTTAATTTCTTTCGGCACTTTAATCCACAACTTTCCTGGAGTCTTCAAGGATGTGTTTTTACATTCTCGTACAATACAATAATCATAATTACTATATTTTTCGTGGTATTTATTGGAAATCATGTTTTTTTTTTATTATAAACTGGTTTATTTTCTACGTGCTTACGAGTTTTTGTTTACTACAGGTTGACGTCATAGCATAATAGACTAAAATGGCCGACAGCGTTTTTGTATGTCCATGAAAAATCTATTTTAAAATTAAAGATTTGTAGCTTTCTAGGTCTCAAAAAATACAATACATTTTTTTTCAGTCTAATAGAGCATTTATTCACCATTTAAAACCTTTGTCCAGAAAGGGTCAACTAGCCTATTATATTTGGAAAGTGGTGTATTTATGACAATTTCTTTTATTTGATCTTTATTGTCTCGATTTCATTATGTTATTATCGTATTACTGTCTATATCATCTCATTATTATAATACTCTAAAGGCAATATCAACAAAAAGTACAACAATTACAAATTAATATTTCATTGAGTAAGCCTGTGCGGGGCATGGCCCCCAAAAGACTGACAGTGTTGCCTCGCTGTATCGCCAAACTAATCCGTTGAGCAAAAAAGCTACCAGATCTCTAAAGGCAATTAATTTTCTTCCATTATACCATCTTGGTTGTAGAAATTTTATACTATTAGAATCCACAGTCGTGCTCTCTTCAATTACTTGTCTTTCATTTATATTATAGCTTGACGTGTTTGTTTCAGCTTGTAATCCTGGGAACCCATATATTATTATTCTCATGAATCTCATACATTCCTTTATAACATGTAAAGTTAGATAGTGATTCCAAATAGTTCTTTGTAATAAATCATGTTTGTTTTTTTTACCATAGCTTTACACTTGCGATGTATAAGGAAGTGATGAGGGTAAGAGGAGATTGGTTGTTAAACGTAGTAGCTTCTACTGCCATCTCATTTTGCGTTTTGTTAAAAAATAATGAAATAAAAGCTTTTTTTTTTCATTTTGTATTTCATTTACTTTGCCCGTTCAAATTCATTGGTAGTTCGCATGTATGTTGTTGCATTCATAAAACAAGTTAATTGTGGTTTATGTTAACACACTGTTATTTTATTGTTAGTGTTATTTCGTTTTAGTGTTTTTGACTTCGATCAACAATTCTATTGTAACGGGTTGCGTACAAAATCAAAGCTAAAAAGTGTCCGCGTAAATTTAACTTTACGCAGCTACATTCGATTCCCAATGAACAAAGATAAATGTTTTAAAACAGTTTAAGTTGAACCTAATAACAACTATCTCACAAAGGAATAAGGTTACAAATAAGAAAATATTATTTCGCACATACGAACTTCTATCTTGTAAAACGAACTTTTGTTCCTTTTATAAATTTTATCTGATACTTGGAAAAAAACGATAAAGGTGAAAAAAGAAAAATGTGAATTCAAGTTATGACCCACAAAATAAAATATTTTTACCAGTCATTGGCCAGCGAGCAACTTCGATCTGTATTAACCGAACTTATTTAAAATAAGATGTCAAGCCTCAAGTAAGGCTTTATTTACCGAGACGGTTTTTACGCGCTGACTAGTAATCTATAGAATTGTTGATCCAAATTTTTTTGATTAAATTTTAATATAGATTTGCTTGTATTCCATCCTGTACTTTAATTTTAGGAGTACTTTTAGGAGTGCCACTTATCCTGTTGTCAAATAATTATATCTTCTTTGGGGTCATCCATAAATTACGTCACACGAATTTCATGATGTTTTGCCCCCCAGTCCTTGTCACAGCTGGATAAACCCCCCCCCCCCCCCCCCCCCCCCTTCCTAGTATGACTTCACATATTGTGCAAATTTACATTTAAAAATTATTGAATGAAAACAGCGGTTCTGAAATCAGTTTTATTTCCATTTAAAACAAAACAAAAAATATTAATAGCATTATAATTAAATTAAAGATATAATAATATATAAATAATCTTGAGTCCATGGACATTGAACCCACTCCATTAAATTATTTGTAACTGGTATAGCACCACTTTGTTCTCGTTTGGGTTGTTAATGTTTTCTTAAAGTAAAAGTTTCAACACTTAGATTATATTAGATTTTGAAATGTGACGTCACGAAATTTAGGACCCCTCCAACCTCCTTGTCACACTACGTCGACCCCCTCCCTCCCCCTTAACGTGTGACGTAATTTATGGATGGCCCCTTTATCTCTGGTAAATATTTTTTTTTCTAGAAATTCTGTGTGTAATAAATAAAATATTAGTTATTTTCAATTATTAAGATTAAAAAACTTATTTATGAAAACAACTATTACCAATTAGTAAATGTAAGCTAAAAGTAAAGTTTATCACTGAAATCGCTCGCTTTGAGCAGATCAAAGCTTTATAAAATATGACGTTTCTGAATTTTTACTCTGATAGTGATTATATAAAGCTTCTTATTCCCACATGCATGCCTTTGATTTACTTTAATTTTTTGATCGTGCATGTTGAATTTTCTGTGTTTGTATTAGTTTTGATCGTTCAATGACAGGTAAGAATTCAGATTTCCTTACTATTGTCCGACTCTCATTGCTTGAATACAAAAGTGACGTTGAAAGTGCTAAATCGTAACCGCACATAGTTATATTCACACGGTGTCGAATTAAGGAACCATTAAAAATACAAAAAACCCTATTTTTGCCAACTCTTACATCCCCAACTGTAGGAAACTGTCTTATACTTCATGGTCCTTCGAGCCGGATATGAACCGCCAAATATCTAATAAAAGAACTACACACATCAAAAGTGTCTAGGGATCAACATATATTTTTGCAATAACTTTTCTCCTGATTGATATTAATTAAAATTTTCTTTAAGGATTCATCAAATAAAGTGTTTTCGTTTGTCACAGTAACGATAAACCAAGTCACCTTTGCATTAATAAAGAAATTTGCCATTTTCCTAATAAAGGGATTTTTGAAATTTGAACCACTAACACAAAAGTTCGAAAAAAAGACTGAAATAACAGTTTTCTCTAAAATTTTATTGGGTAACTTAAACAATTAATAATCCGTATTTCTACCGCGAACACTAACAACACAAAAACATCGGTTTGGCATACTCAAAATGAGTTCATCCAAATCACGCTGTGGAATGGCCGCCCATGTTCGTTGCAACAACAAAAAAAGGTCTTCTTGCGACTGGATACCCTCCATATTCGGCAGAGCTCTTCTCTGTAGCATATCCCATGCATGCTCAATCGGGTTCAAGTCTGGCGACTGAGCAGGCCAGGGCAGGACATTGATGTTAGCTGCGGCGAGAGTCTGTCTTACAACTCTTGCGGTGTGCGGTCGTGCATTATCATGCATTAACTGAAATAAGGGACCGATTTGCACTTGTAGAGGAACGATGACGTCTGATACAATCGTCTCAGCATAAATTTGAGCGTTGAGGTTGCCTCTGATCCAAATCAACTCAGTTCTTCCGCCGATCCAAATACCCGCCCATACCATGATGGTTCCACCACTATAAGGATGGATTTCCTGGCAGGATTTTAATCGCTGTTGGCGTCCAGGGGTTCTCCAGTGTCGTATACGTCTTGTATCCGGTCTCATACCAAAACGAGACTCATCAGAAAAGCACACGAAACGCCATTGTTCTTCTGCCCAATTTCTGTGTTCAAGAGCCCATTGATATCGAATCCTACGATTGTGCATTGCTATAGGTGGTACCCGTAGCGGTCTTCGGGAATGAAGGTTCACTTCATGCAAGCGGTTTCTGACTGTTTGGTCGCTAATTAAGTTCCCTGAAGAGTGATGAAGCCTCACGGCTAACATCATGGCGGTTATTGTTGGAGCTCTTCGAGTTAAGATTTGAATGTATCGGTCTTGTCTCCGTGTGGTGCAGCGATACCGTCCTCCATGGCGCTCAGCCACGGTACCAGTGCTTCGGTATCGTGTCCAAAGTCGACTGATAACACTCTGACTTGTATTCAGAGCTAAAGCCACAGTACGTTGCCGGGAACCAGCTTCTATCATTCCCACGGCTCTGAGCATTTCTTCCCTGCTTAAATGACGTCGCCGCTCCATAATAACGTTGGTTTTAATCAGTAGTAGGGAAACAGTAGCACTAATAATGTCTTCAATGCGTTGTATGTTTTTATAGGGAAAATATTGACAGCTGATTTTCATCTTTTACTCGAATTTGATTCACAGTTCCTGATTCAAATTATGAAATGCACCAAAAAGGATCCATATAAATTTATAAAATCATAAATTTATTACAAAGCCACATCTCAACCTCAAGAAATCCGCATAAAAATGCTTGATCCCTAGACACTTTTGATGTGTGTATTTACATAGTTTCGGTATGCAAATTCAAAAGATGAAGTTTGAACCAATAACATAATAAAACTTCTAACAGACCCATTCACACCAATCAGCCTTGGACTAAAATTGCCAATGGACCTACCGGCCGTATTGCAAGACTTTAAATAAAACGAATACCATTGAAAGTCTCATGTTGGATTACTCTATTGTTATCGCAAAGAAAGTTACAGCACCAACTTAATTCAATCAAATTTAAAAGAAGCATCGGCCGTATATTGTTAATGTATTTTGTGTATCCCGGGGAACTAGGCTCAACGGTCTATCGTACCTGCAAAGCGGCGTAGACATAGACGCGGCTGCAACGCTAGTTCGTCAGATCGAGCCGCTGGCTACAGCGACCCACAGGCGCGGTGTACTGGGCCGTCTGGGCTGCTACAGCGGCCTGTTCCAGCTGTCTGCCATGGATCCTACGCTGAAGGATCCGGTGCTAGTGCAAGGAACAGACGGAGTCGGCACTAAGCTTAAGGTAATGACCCTGGTTCGTCAGATCGAGCCGCTGGCTACAGCGACCCACAGGCGCGGTGTCCTGGGCCGTCTGGGCTGCTACAGCGGCCTGTTCCAGCTGTCTGCCATGGATCCTACGCTGAAGGATCCGGTGCTAGTGCAAGGAACAAATGGAGTCGGCACTAAGCTTAAGGTAATGACCCTGGTTCGTCAGATCGAGCCGCTGGCTACAGTGACCCACAGGCGAGGCGTATTGGGTCGTTGGGGCTGCTACAGCGGCCTGTTCCAGCTGTCTACCATGGATCCTACGCTGAAGGATCCGGTGTTAGTGCAAGGAACAGATGGTGTCGGCACCAAGCTTAAGGTAATGACCCTGGTTCGTCAGATCGAACCTCTGGCTACAGAGGCGACTCACAGGTGTGGCGTGCTGGGCCGTCTGGGAAGCTGTTCTAGCTGTCTGCCATGGATCCTACGCTGAATGACCCGGTCCTAGTGCAAGGAACAGACGGAGTTTGCACCAAACTTGAGGAAAGCGTAACTCTGGTATGTAAGGGGTGGATTGCTCAACTGCTTAAACGGCCTGTTCCAGCTGTCCGCTATGGAACCCACACTGAAAGACCTCATACTGGTCAAAGGCACCGATGGAGTCGGCACCAAGCTTAAGGTAAACGTGATTCTGGTGGGTACGGTGACAGTTAATTTTTTTCACCGTTTATGAAAGTTTATATTATGATTGATGCCATTATCCCAAAGTAACTAAATCACTGACCCGTCATCTCCATTCCAGCTCGCCGAAATAATGAACAAGTACGACACGATCGGCCAGGACCTCGTAGCGATGTGCGTAAACGACATCCTGTGCGCGGGCGCCGAGCCGTTCGCGTTCCTCGACTACATGGCTTGCGGACGACTTCAGGTTGAAGTGGCCGCCACCATCGTGAAGGGCATCGCGGATGCTTGCATACTGTCCGGCTGCGCTCTGATGGGTAAGTATCTGATTTTTTTTTTAAATAAGTCTAAATCTTTAGTAATCGGTAGTTAGGTCGCTGATATGTCACCAATAATTGTTTGCCAATCAATTTATTTTTGATTTTTGTGTGATAGTGCTATTTTACTGTGATCTTCTGTAAGATGAAGGTTACTCCCCCAGATGGGCGCTCCTAAGTGAATGAAAACCTCTTTAAAGCGAGAAAGAGATACCTATACGAACTTTTCTCACAATCGCTTCATCTGTCTCACATTTATCTAGTCAGATTAACTTGACAGCTGAACAGGGAACGCTCAGATCATTCTCGTGTCTATCTATTGCTAAAAATTACTCCTTATCTCTTTCTCAGTTGGCAGTTCATTCTTTTTCAATCCATGATTAAAATTTATACTACACCTGCTGGGAAAGTGTTTTATTCTTGTTTTAAAATGTAGCAGAAAAGACCTCATTACTGTTGTACTACTAAGCAGGCTAGAAAAGTGTTTGGAAATCCATTTTTAACGCGCTGAGCGGATAGAAAAGTCTGTAAAAATAAAAACTATCTACCGACAAACTATTGTAATAGTTTGACAGATATTTCATTTATAATCAATGTATGTATTTAGAAAAAAAAAAACATTGTGAACGTGCTATTTTTCAATATATCTTTTTTTTTTATTTATGTTCCGAAAGTGGTCATTATAATTTTGCAGACTTGCAATCTATTTTTTCAACATTATACTGTTTGCTTTCTGAATAAATTTTGAAAAAAGAACAAAAATTAAAAAGCGCTCTGATTATTTTATTTTAACTGCGTTTTTAATTCATTTTCTTAACTACTCGAGACGGCGTATATTGAATTGATAATGAAGATTTATTGACACCGCCAGTATTAAAACAAACGACCTAAGCAGTCATTGAGAACCTTTACCCGGGAAATCAAGAAACCAATATAAAGCTGCCATTCAAAAATTTTGTAACTTTAAAATAAATTTCAACTAGCTGTGCCCCGCGGTGCTACCCGTGGACTATTAAGGGTATTTTCTCGCAGTAAAACGTAGCCTATGTTTTAATTCAGGGTGTCAGCTAACTCCATACCAAATTTTATTAAAATCGCTCCAGCCGTTTAGACGCGAGGAAGTAACAGACATACACACTCCCAAACTTTTGCCTTTATAATATTAATGTGATTAACGAATTTGTCTTTTATTTCTTCGCAAGTATAGTATAATGCAATATGTATCCCTTAATAGAAAGTGCTATTCCCAACTTGGGTGTATTAAGGCCCTTAAACTACACCCTCGTTGGTAATCGGCTACTTTCCCCTCTCGGTGAACAATGTACTATTTCTCTCTTAGGCGGTGAGACAGCGGAAATGCCTTCCATGTACGAAGTGGGCAAATACGACTTGGCCGGTTTTGCCGTGGGTGTTGTGGACAATTTGAAGCAGTTACCTCGTGTAAAAGAGATCAGAGCCGGAGACGTGGTGATGGCACTGCCATCTACCGGCGTGCATAGTAACGGATACAGTCTGGTGCAGAAGATCATGGCTGAGACTGGGCATAGGTAGAGCATATTATCAGTTTCTTTATTGGTTCACCTCTCAGATTATAGCCGGAGACGAGGTGAGGGTACTGCCATCTACCGGCGTGCATAGTAACTGATACAGTCTGGTGCAGAAGATCATGGCTGAGACTGGGCATAGGTAGAGCATATTATCACTTTCTTTATTTATACACCTCTCAGATTATAGCCGGAGACGTGGTGATGGCACTGCCATTTACCGGCGTGCTAAGTAACGGATACAGTCTGGTGCAGAAGATCATGGCTGAGACTGGGCATAGGTAGAGAATATTATCATTTTCTTTATTTATACACCTCTCAGATTATAGCCGGAGACGAGGTGATGGTACTGCCATCTACCGGCGTGCATAGTAACGGATACAGTCTGGTGCAGAAGATCATGGCTGAGACTGGGCATAGGTAGAGCATATTATCACTTTCTTTATTTATACACCTCTCAGATTATAGCCGGAGACGTGGTGATGGCACTGCCATTTACCGGCGTGCATAGTAACGGATATAGTCTGGTGCAGAAGATCATGGCTGAGACTGGGCATAGGTAGAGCATATTATCACTTTCTTTATTTATACACCTCTTAGATTATAGCCGGAGACGTGGTGATGGCACTGCCATTTACCGGCGTGCATCGTAACGGATACAGTCTGGTGCAGAAGATCATGGCTGAGACTGGGCATAGGCAGAGCATATTATCACTTTCTTTATTTATACACCTCTCAGATTATAGCCGGAGACGTGGTGATGGCACTGCCATTTACCGGCGTGCTAAGTAACGGATACAGTCTGGTGCAGAAGATCATGGCTGAGACTGGGCATAGGTAGAGAATATTATCATTTTCTTTATTTATACACCTCTCAGATTATAGCGGGAGACGAGGTGATAGCACTGCCATCTACCGGCGTGCATAGTAACGGATACAGTCTGGTGCAGAAGATCATGGCTGAGACTGGGCATAGGTAGGGCATATTAACATAATCTTTATTTATACACCGCTCAGATTATAGCCGGAGACGTACTGATGGTACTGCCATCTACCGGCGAAGAACTAAATCAGCCTTATTTCAAAATGTTGACTTAAGTTAAACCTGGCTTAAAACAGATGCTGTCATTGATTGTTAAAAAGAAGACAGATACGACATTAGGTTTAAACCATGACTAACATTAGACCGCGTTTTTAAATAAGGCAGAACAGGTCTAATGACTTCTAATTACTGAGAGTATTTGTTTAAATCTAAAGAAAATATAACTAGAAAATACCTTGGGTGGGTTACCTACAATCCGAAGAGATGGCGCTGCCTTGCAGCTTAAGATAAGCTAGAAAGATTTCGACACAGCCATCAGGGCTGCGGTAGCATAATGTTCTGTGCATTCGCTCGTATAGCGAAGGGTGCTGGTTCGAGTCCCGTCTGCTGTCTGGTCCGAGTGGAATTTTTTCTTTAGATTTAAACATCAAGCAGTACTTTGCTTAAAAAATAAAAATGATGAGTATAATTCAACGTATCTTTCTAGATACACCGATAAGGCTGCGTTCAGCGCTTCGGGCCGTTGCTACGGCGAAGAGTTCCTAGAACCCACGGGCATCTACGTGCGACAAGTACTGCCTGCCTTACGTCGCAGCCTAGTGAAGGGATTGGCCCATATTACTGGTGGTGGATTGCTGGACAACGTGCCCAGAATCCTGCCGCCCGGGGTTCGAGTCCGGCTCGACGCTAACAAGTTCCAGATAAAGCCGATATTCGGATGGCTGCAGGCGAAAGGTAACTCGATTACGCAGATGGTTAGCGCGTTCGGTAACGATCGTTGAAGTTAAGCAACTTTCGCAGTGGTCATTGGATGGGTGACCGAAAATCTTATATCTCGAGTTCCTCCGTGCTTCGGAAGGCACGTTAAGCCGTTGGCCCCGGCTGCAACTGCAGTCGTTAGCACCCGCCAATCCGCACTGGGCCCGCGTGGTGGGTCATGATCCAATCTCCCTGTTCCATCCATAGGGAAGGCCTTTGCCCCAGCAGTGGGGACATTAATAGGCTGATGATGATGATGAAAGGTAATGAGAAATAAACAACAAAATCTTTATTACGTGTTTGGAGTTTGGATAGCATAAAAGTTGTTCAATTTTTTTTATTAGGGGTGCCATTAAATTCGATCGAGTATGGTATTTTAAGTATTCAGTAAGTCAGCTCTCTCGATAGACTTCATTGTGGCATTAGTTGTAGTCAGCGCTACAGTGAAATCTCAATTTTAATTGAAAAATTTTGTTTTCTTTCACTAATTACTCACTTTCGCAATCTTTTATACCACAAAATAGCATCAATTTTATATCACAGTTTTCACTATGAATGAAAATTAGAGAATAATATAATAGATCACGCTCGGTGAAAATCAAGAAAACTGTACAAATTTTTGGTGGGGATTTAATTTTCTATAGAAATCAGAAATCAATATATCTCTATTCAAATTGGATGTATAGTACAACTCTTTTGAATCGTCCAAACTTTTTTTTCCTTACCACTCGATACTGGACATATTTTTTAGCTGCGGAGAAAAACGAGCGAAAAAGCTCTACAACATTAAAAGTATAATTAAACAACATTTACAAATCATTAATTTGTTACAACGTCAATACAATAATGATTTATTAAATATAGAAAACCTGTTGGAATGATTGGAACAGTTCTAACCCAAGCATTTTTGTCTGTAATATAATCACACACTTTGTAATAAGCTTTTTTAATAAGTGCTTTTTATACTATCTTTGAATTTATTTATGGTGATACATACTGATGTACCAGTGTTATCCGTAGGAATGGTATCAGACTTCGAAATGCTCCGGACATTCAACTGCGGCGTTGGCTTAGTGGTAATCGCGGACCCAGATTGCGTAAAGGAGTTGCTTGAATGCATCGAAGATTTACGCGTCATTGGCACAGTGGAGAACATCGGCACAGAAGGTGAGAATAACTTTATTTTTGGAACGAAGTTCCTTACGGCAGGCTTGGAGGGGATAGGGATTTTGCTGCGCGACCGAACTGAAAAAAATGTGATAGTAAAACCGTAAGAAAAAATTCGTGGAAAAAAGTGCGTGGAATAAAACCGTTAAATGAGACGTGCGCAGGCGCGACAGTCGCATACACAAGCGAGTAGTGTATAATACCTTTCTCTTTCTCCCTCTTTCTTTTCGTTCTCTCATCCCTTCTCTTTCTATTACCACTTCACCCCGCCAATGCATAGTATATACTCATGAATTCATGGACAAGCACGTGGCGAATACTCACATTATGGCAGGCTTGGAGGGGATAGGGATTTTGCTGCGCGACCGAACTGAAAAAATTGTGATACTAAAACCGTAAGGAAAAATCCGTGGAAAAAAGTGCGTGGAATAAAACCGTTAAATGCGCATTAGCCGAAGGAACTTCGTTCCTACCTGGTGTCCCACGACACCACATCATTTTTTTATATTTGTTTGTTAGGTTTTCACGCACACCACGCATTAAATAAAACAAATTTCAACGGCATAGATGCATTGATTTATTTATTTATTACGTTTCGCATGCTTTTTAGACTGCGTCGTCAGAATTAAAATTTTGCAATTTTGAATTTCACATAAAAATACCGGCCAAGTGCGAATCTGACTCGCGCAGCGAGGGTTACTATAGACCAGTACGTCTACGTATCGAGCAGAACTGAAACGAAATGAAATTATACACTGTTCAAATTGACTTATTGAAAGCTGTTTTGGATTATCCTTAATTTTTTCCTACCTTTCGTCGTCAGCTCATATCCTGAATGGGTATTCAGGATATGAGCTGATGAAAATAATGGACGTAAGAAATTCATCAGCATTTAACAGACGTAAACATTTACATAAAGTCATGTCTCCGCCGATACAACATCCACTCAAATTTTGTTCGATATATCATACAGTATAAATACAAATAGTGTTACATATTTATATTAGGTATAATTCGATAATATTTCGTTAGTAAATAATATCGACTCATCTCCCCTGACAGCAAATGTTATCGACCAAATTAAGAGTGTACACGAGCTGAAAGACATTGGAGAAATAGGTTTCAAAATAACTATTGCTGTAACGCATTGGCAAATACCGTGTGATAAGGACAACAGTAGTTAACGTTGAAAATTGCGAATAAAAATTCAAGGTTTGGCTCTCGATGAGTTTCTCCTCGGAAAATAAGATAATATGTAAATGAAATTTTATACAAAGAATATTAAGTAGTTATACTATGCCACTATTTTTTTGTTTTTTTTTTTTGTAAATGCTTATTATCATTAATCTCCACACTAGACGTCTTTAGTGGTGATAAAAAAATGATTATTTTTGACCTATTTCGATGGCTTTTAGTATCTTTGAAACACAAATTATCGAAAAAAGTAAGACATAGGAGCATAGAATGTGTAAAATTGTATTTTATATAAGAAAATTATTTCTTTAGTTTTTTTTATTTTTTTATTTATGCCAAACAGGCAATGCGTTTGTCCACAATCTCACCTGATGGAAAGCGATGATGAGGCCTAGGATGGTACACGCCTGCCTAGAAGATGCCTGTTAACATTATCAGAGGAAAATCAGAGGAATGAGTAAGGAGGAAATAAGTCGAAAACGTTTGTATGGAATAATCGTTAAAAGGGGAGGCGTTCCCTCTTAACCTGCCATCGCTTAGCTCAATAATATTTTAACGATCAGGTGGTTTTGTATTCGGATTCTAGATATTTTTTTACATTTATAAAGGATAATGCCTTTACGGGATGTATATGAAAAAATATTGCAGGCGGCCACCAAGTGATAGTGGAAAACTTCAGGGAAGCCATGGGTCCGTTGAGCTCTCCATACACAACGGTCGGGCAGAAGGCGGCGCAGAAGTCCCTCTCATACAAGGACAGCGGCGTTGATATCGAGGCCGGAGACTCCCTCGTGTCTCTCATCAAGCCGTTAGCCAGGTTAGTGATCCTAAATATTTATTATAAATATGAAAGTTTTTATGTTTGTTTGTTTTTATGTTCGTGAGTTTGTTACTCAATCGCGCAAAAACTACTGAACGGATTTGGGTGAAATTTCGTACGCATATATATATTTTATGACATGGACTAAGGATACTTTTTATCCCGAAAAAATGTTAGGATCCTGTGGGACTCCCTTAAACCAAAGTTAACGCGGATGAAGTAGCGGGCAGCTGCTAGTAATATAATAATCATTAAGTGACAGTGAAACACTTTGAGGACATAAGTCTCTCTGGTACAAGGACAGACAGTAACTTATCACAGCAGCGCTGGTATTCTGGCAGGGCCTGTTATGCCGGCACTTCACACGGCAAACCCGCAAACTCGACAACTACCGTCGAGTTTGCCCTTCCTCTCACTGCTCGTAGGAGAGCTTGATATGGATACACATAATACTAATCTATCAAATAGCAAACACGACTAGCCTAATGACGCGCCGTGCTAGTTAACTCTCAATAGGGTATTTGACAGTATTAAAAATAAAGTGGCAATTGTTAGCATCTGTATTTAGAATGAATATTGGCAGGAGTTTTTACTATTTTTACAGAAAAAATATTCATAATTTTACTACAAACCCACGATAAAGATAATAGTTTTCTTGTCTATTTTCACGTGACCGAAAACGCTTGGGATTGGTGGGGCCTAAAATGACGTCACACGCAAGTAAACTTCCGGTTCAAGTGACATTAGATTGTATGGTTTGACGTTTTCATGATAGTCGTGCGACGTCACACACCAGTGAGACGCCATATTGTCCAGAGATACGTTTTTCGCGGCAACTTGAAAATAGAGATTTGATTTAGTTTTTTTTACCGAAATACATACAACATAATGATGAATATCCATTTTTAAGGACTCTATAAACATTAGTAAATAACGTGATATCTTTTTCTAAATCTTATCAAATACCCTATTGCAAAAACGAATTAAGATCTGCCCCTCTAGCATGACCACCGAAACGGGATATGATAAAGCGATATATCGGCATTAACTGTCAGACTACAGTGGAGTTTGACAGTTGAGAATCGATAAAAAGCTTTATCATATCCCGTTTCGGTGGTCATGCTAGAGGGGCAGAAGTGACATCGTTAGATTACTTATCTGCCCTTCTTTTTTCTATAAATGTATATATTTTTTCAGGTCAACATCTCGATCAGGAGTGCTTGGCGGTCTCGGAGGTTTCGGAGGATGCTTTCAGCTTAAAGCAATCGAACAGGATTACAAGGTAATGATTAAATTTACCATTGTTCGAGTATATCAATTCACGTGGCTCTGATTGTACTGAGTGAAATATTTTTAATGGAATCACGTCCATAACGAAATCTAAAGCCGGGTTTTGAGTGCATTGCCCTACAAAATAAAAAAAAACATATCAACATTCAACAAATCGTCTACACAAAACTATGTTTTACACGAGTAAAACTTGTTACTCTGACGTTTAAATTTTGTAACACAATTTACGAAACTTTTGTCAAATTTGACATTTGTTGCACCTGGATCGTAGTTTTTGAGCCCTGTGTATTTTGTGTACGACAGCCACGTGAGCATTACACGGCGTCAGAAACAAAGTTTAATGTATATGTTTTTTGTTGAATATTTTAAAAAACTTTTGCTAGAAACCCGACTTCAGATGTAGTCGGGAGCAACAGCTTTACAATTTAATATCATCAAGTGATTAAGTGCCCTCCGAACGCGGAGAAGCCGAAAAAATACTGCAAAATACCTTCTACGAAAAAAGATATGAATTTTTGAAACCTCGCTGACAGAAATCTTTAAAATACACAAAAAAAATATAACTCGAAAACTAAGAAAAATCGCGGAACATACATCGGGTATTTTCGGATACCCCCAGGTGCAAGAAATCTAAAAAAAATTGTTGACGTCACTAATTGGACCATCCTGTATATTTTATCAATTAGATCTAGCTATAAGTACATTGCATTTTGCTCAAATAAAAATATAAGTTTTTGCATCTGCTAATTTATTAATTCTACATCCTTTACCTCCAGGATCCAGTTCTAGTCTTGGCAGCGGATGGAGTGGGCACCAAACTGCAGATAGCCCAGAAGATCAACCATCATTCCACCATTGGAGTAGACTTGGTAGCAATGTGTATCAACGATATCCTTTGCAATGGTGCTGCCCCTCTAACTTTCCTTGATTACTTCGCCTGTGGATCTTTGGATGTCACCGTCGCGAGGAATGTGGTTGCAGGCGTGGCTGAAGGATGCAAACTGGCAACTGCCGCCCTTATAGGTAACGTATTAAAGACCGATTTAGCATGTATCTCTTTATCCCTAAATCTTTCTAGAATACTTCGCCTTCGAAAGATCCACTTTTTGGATGTGACCGTCGCAAGGAATGTGGTTTCTGGCGTGACTGCAGGATGTAGACAAGCAACTGTCGCCCTTATAGGTAACGTATTAAAGACCGATTTAGCATGTATCTCTTTATTCCCAAATCTTTCTATAATACTCCGCCTATGGATATTTGGACGTGAACGTTGCTAGGAACGTGGTTTCTGGCGTGACTACAGGATATAGACAAGCAACTGTCGATTTTATAGGTAACGTATTAAAGACTGATTTAGCATGTATCTCTTTATCCCCAAATCTTTCTAGAATACTTCGTCAAAAAAACGTTTTCGCGGCAACTTGACAATTGATTGTTTTTTTTTTTACTGAAATACACAACAGAATTATGAATAGGTATTTAGTTTTTATGGACTCCATAAACATTAGTAAATAACGTGAGATCGGCTTCGAAAACTTGTACCCTATTATGAATTAATATTATCCAACTAATATTATAAATGTGAAAATTTATATGTTATTCAATCACGCAGAAACTGCTGAACGGATGTAGATAAAATTTGGTACGGATATATTTATGACCTGGACTGAGACGTAGGGTACTTTTTATCCCGGAAAACGGATTCTGTAGGATTCTCAAAATACTAAACTCAACGCGGGTAAAGTCGCGTGCCGCTGCTGTTAAAATTAGAAATGAAACCTTTAATGAAATAAATAAACGTATATATAGGTGGTGAAACTGCAGAAATGCCTGGTATGTACGAGCCAGGCACGTACGATATCGCCGGGTTCGCGCTCGGCGTCGTCGAGAGAACTAACGTGCTGCCCAGGATTAATGACATCACTGTAAGTCATACCCATACAAATAATATACAGTCGAAACCGGATATAACGACATTGAAGGACCATATCACTTCGGAGCTTGCCAATTGGTTGTAATAAACGATGTCGTTATATTGGGTTTTGACTGTGCGATAATTAAATAAAAAACAGTCAGATGCAGTCTTCCGACCAAGGAGCCGTTAATTTAAAAGATCCTCGAAGAAACGAATATTTAAAAAATAAAAAAAAATGAGGATTATGTATACAGGGTGTGACAAAAGTCCGAAATAAAACTTTAGGGTATGGTTGTGTTCCTTGTATAGAATTACCTACGAAAGTTTGACGCCTTTCAGACCAGTTTTATTTTCTAATTAAATTAATAAAAATATCGTTTTACACCTGCCTATGACAACCCTATAAATGCGTACGATTACTACTACCTAAACAGACCCCCCTCTCTCCCCCAGGCGCCCCTGCGCCCCGCTCAGATACCTACAAATTTTTATTTCGGAATACATACCTACAAATTTTATTTCGGAATTCTGTAACACCCTGTATAAACCGGTATATTTTTTTTTGGAGTGAAATTAATTTTTGGGCAGGGTGAAAATAGAAACATCCTTTGGAAAAGATGAAATGGAAATGCGTCATGACCATCACACGGCTATATATGTATACATATATGTGTGTGTGTGTGTGTGAAAGAGAGATGCGTGCGCAGCTTTTCCCGCAGGCATGGGTAACTCGGCGAAGGCTGAAATGCTACGAGCATCACACGCGTCTATTTTTTTTATTTATTTATTTATATACATATATATGGGTGATGCGTGTGCTGCTCCATTCCCCTATGCCTTTTGCCTCGCCTAATGTTAGGTTATTTAAAAAAAGAAGTTTCACTTCAGACTTTCCGTATTAATAGTGCGATATTTATACGAAAGCATGCTATTGCTGATGGCGCAGGTGGTTAGCGCGTTCGGCTGCGATCGTTGAAGTTAAGCTACTTTCGTAGTGGTCGGTCATTGGATGGGTGACCAAAAATTTTCTATTCTATCTCGAGTTCCTCCGTGCTTCGGGAGGCACGTTAAGCCGTTGGTCTCGGCTACATCTTGTATCATCTGTAGTCGTTAGCACTCGCCAATCCGCACTAGGCTCGCGTGGTGGGTCCTGGCCCAATCTCGCTATTCCATCCATGGGGCAGGCCATGATGCCGTTGTCAAAAACAAAATCTTAAAACCTTTTTTGAAATGAAATATATTATCGCTTCCATTTTGCATTGCAGGTGGGCGATATAATTATTGGACTGCCTTCGAACGGTGTGCACAGCAACGGTTTCAGTTTGATTCACAAGCTGATGAAGAAGCTTGGTCTCCACCTCCTGGATAAGGCGCCATTCAGCAAGGAAGGACTCACTTTGGGTATGTTACTGAAAAAAATAAGAAATTTTGTAAACAATGTTTATTACCTATAATATTAATGGCCACTCATCTATGATAATATCCTTGATCTTCTTGTTATCTCGTTCGAGGCGGGTGAAAACCGATGGTGGAGCTCAAAAAAGGTTTTTTCATAAGTTGCTAGTGCTTTTAGCTATATCCTTCTTGTGTTATCTCTAACCATTCGACCTACCATATCACCAGGCGACTCGAGGACATCCCTATTATATAGCATGGCAACCGTGCAACTTCCACGATATTACAGGGTGTATTCCGTAATATATACCAGTGTACTGGCCTGTGCTAATGACGTCATGAATTGACGCTATACTGGTGAATTGTTCCGAAATATACTCGCCAGTGCACTGACGTCATAAACCGATGAAATATTAAAAATAATGCGAATATAGAAGATTTTTTATTCAATTCATCAATTAGAGAGAGAGAGAGAGAGATTTTTTATTAACCATTTGTTACGAGTATTACAAGAACAATGAAAAAACACACAAACATTATCATAAAAAACAAAATTAAAAACTAACTTAAAACTATAAAAGTAAATTAATGGTTAATCAGGACCCTGCCTCAGCATGATGCTGTTGCCACACGTTACTATGCGAGTGACAACAGCGCTGGTATTCAGGCAGGGCCTGTAAGGTGCGCTATATATATAACACGCTGCACAGTTCTCCAATCTCAAACCGAAACCTACTCGTAATATCAGTCACTCCTTTTCATTCTGTAAAGAGACTGACAAGGATACATTTTATGCCCTCGAACATCTTTGATATAAATCAATAATTAAAAATTCATATTCAACACAATTGTGTCTAAAACGCTGGTGTTAAATTTCTCTACGTGTGTATGTGCGTCACTCGTTTCCAAACAATTAAAAGGAATTCTTTTTGTTCTAATGCCATTATAGTTCTTGAAATAAAAAAGAAACAAAATTCGAATGCATCTCACGAAAACTCTGTCATACGTCATATTCGTTTTTCCCGGTAAAAATATGGTAGCATACCAGTACAATATGGCGTTGGATTCGTGACGTCATTACCACTGGCCAGTATACTGATATATATTACGGAATACAGCCACAATCTAAACGTAAGTAAGTTACTTTGAAGGGATTTTTTTTTGAAGTGAAAACTTCTTTAGCGGCATTGTACACTTTTTGTAATGGGTAAAAAATGTTGAACTCGGGTCAGGACACGTGACCTGATCAAAAATTCGTAAGACGAAAACTTCCTAAGCGGCGTTGTACACTTCTTTTGTAATTGGTAAAAAATGTCAAACTCGCGTCAGGACACTTGACCTGATCGAAAATTCGTTAGTCGAAAGCGTCTTTAGCGGCGTTATACACTTTTTTTTATAATGGGTAAAAATGTTAAACTCGCATCAGAACACCACCTGATCGAAAATTCGTAAGACGAAAACTTATTTACCGGCGTTGTACACTTTTTGTAATGGGTAAAAAATGTTAAACTCGCGTCATGACACGTGATCTGATCGAAAATTCGTAAGACGGATGGAGAGTAGACAGCCGGCGCGGCGTAGGAGAGGAAGTATCCCCCTCTCTTTCTACGGCGCGGCGAAAATGTATGCCTGCGCCTGCTGTTTCGTTAGACGGCGCAGGGCGCTTGCGTGAATGTTCGTATGTGTTTATGTTACAGCGTGCCACGCGCATCCATGGATGGTGACAGCTGATGGCTCGACCGTCTGTGTAGTGGCCACACTGCTGTGTATTCGTAAAATTCGTATATATAAAGTGTCAATGATAATTAAAGCAATTCGTTCAAAATTATTCCCTAACCATTCCAAAATATCAAAAATGCACAACGGTAATATTTAAGTTTTCACTTCTGCCGGCACTCCCGGAGTGCAACCCGTCGTTTTTTTATATAGCCAGATAGGCAAATCGCTCTACTTCACCTAATATTAAGTGGTGATAATCCAAACGCGAAGATAGCTGGTACAGCAGTTATAAACTGCCACACATCCTCACCTTACTGGCCTGCAAAAATGCTTTTTGACGCCTCTCTTAAAGGACCCCAGATTGTAGGAAGGAGGGAATACGTGCGCGGGTAAAGAATTCCACTTACGAATAGTACGACAAAGAAATGAGTCACAGTTGTTTATGGTGTGGTCGTTACACGTCCTAACTATAATTAACCAATTGACGACCTCAGTGGCCGAGTGGTATGAACGCCGGATTTCAGTCATGGATTTTTAAAATGTATTTCTATATAAATATGCTTATACACCGTGTTCCTGAGGTTATACACTAACTTTGGCATGTTATTCAGACTATTAAATTGATCATTTTTTACTATGGACACTTTTATGAATTCCATTTTTTTTATCATTTTTTATTTTCATACAAACTAAATGCTTAGATGTAATTTATGTAATATGAATTACTCTTTACCTGAGCTGGCAACGTCGCATTTGAAACCTTGGTTCACATGTCCACATAAACTTTTGAAACTTTTCTTGACGTCAACAATGTTTTCTTTTGAAACTATGACTTAATGACCATTGACAAAGACTTGATAGTTTGATATTTTTGGTTGCACAAAGTGGCAACATCTCACAGTAAAAGACTCATTCTCACTGAACAACACAATTAAGTTGGTTAAAATTAAATTACCAATATCTTAAAAACTATGCTATTTAAACTACTACTTTCTTTGTACGATATGTTCAACAAGAGCTATAGAAGTATTATTCAAAGTTTATGTATATCCTCAGGAACACGGTGTATGTGTTTCAGTATATGTATTCTATTCGTTACCCTAGTATTCCATAACACAAGCCTTACGGTGCTTACTTAGCTTAGCAAGTCATTATTTACCTTTATAGCTATTAACGGGATTGTTACCATGTACCTTGTCAATGTCATGGTACATGGTAAGAATCCCGTTAATAGCTATAATGTTAGCGACCATGAAAGTTTAAAACAATATATCATTATTTACCTTATCAAAAGATGGCACTTCTAGCGCAGCAGGCATAGATGGCCATATGATATGGAAAGATAATATGCCACGCCTGAGGAGAAGAATTAACAAAATATTCCGTTTCTCATCGTTTAAGTACGTGATCCTAAAAGTACCAAACAGTATTTATAGTGCGATATTTAAACGAAAGCATGCCATTGCCAAAAACAACATCTTAAACCGCTTTCCTCATTCTGTCTGTGGTGACTAGTGCCGTCTTTGACCTATTGGAGGCCCTGGGCATATTAGGATAATGGGGCCCCTATGACTTTCGTCTGGTGATTTAACATGAACTAGGGACTTTGTATTTGACCTGAGGGCCTGAGGGGGCCCCCTATCGATTGCGTTGACCTGGGCCCACTGGGAAAGATGGATCTGGTGATGACTTCTACTGCTAACAACACGGATTATTAAAAATGCGATCGTCATCGCGCTGTGAATTAATCACGATTGGACGGCTATAATCTAATATATAAAATTCTCGTGTCGCGGTGTTTGTGGTTAAACTCCTCCGAAACGGCTTTCCCGATTCTCATGAAATTTTGTGTGCATATTGGGTAGGTCTGAGAATCGGACAACATCTATTTTTCATCCCCCTAAATGTAAAGGGTAATCCACCCCTAATTTTTTTTTTCAATTTTAGATATTTTTTTTTATTTTTTTTATGATACATCATACAAAAATACATACATCCCTAAATTTTCAACTTTCTACCACCAACTCCTATTTTTTTATGGCGGTACGAAGTTCGCTGGGTCAGCTAGTGTCCTCTAAAATTGGTTCTTTCCGTCCCTCCAGGAGAGGAGCTGATAAAACCGACCCGCATCTACGTCCGCGCCGTCTTACCCGCCATCCAATGCGGGCGAGTAAAGGGCATCGCTCACATCACGGGGGGAGGGCTCGTGGACAATATCCCCCGAGTCATCCCCCCCTCCGTGCGCGCCAGGCTCGACGCACACTGCTGGAACATACATCCGGTATGTATTGTTACGAGTTGGGATGGGGTTCCAATTTTTTATTGGAACGAAGTTCCTAAGGGGATAGGAATTTTGCTGCGCGATCGAACTGAAAAAAATGTGATAGTAAAACCGTAAGAAAAAATCCGTGGAAAAAAGTGCGTGGAATAAAACCGTTAAATGAGACGTGCGCAGGCGCGACAGTCGCATACACAAGCGAGTTTGCAATTTGTGTCGATTCGACATTAGCCGAAGGAATTTCGTTCCTACCTGGTGTCCCACGACACCACATTTCTTTTTTTTTTCTTTATAGTTAGGTCCGAGAAATGAACCTGATGTTAAGTGACGGTGGAGTCCAGACGCGAAGATAGCTGATACAACAGGGGGCCATTCGGCTAACGGAAATGCTTTGGAAAACGCTAACGCTTACGGTTTCATTTTGTTATTTCTAGCCGCCTGATGTTTTCCAATGCCTCGCGTTCTTTTTTTTCTTTTGCATTGGTAATAACAATATTAAAAAAAATAGCGTGAGGTATTTGACAGTTATACTGTCACGAACGCGATATTACAATAAAGTAAATATTGAAAAAAAAATGAGGGGCTCAACGACTAATTATCGGAATGAAAACAATCGATAATTTACAGCTAATAGATTGAACTATTTATTGAAAAACCTTATTAGTTCTAAAATTTATTCATATAGCATCATCATTATTTTATTTATTAACTCACTCACCAGATCTGCTTTTGTGCGTGATTTTGATACTTATTATTTTATTCTCAACGTTAACACGTCAAAGGATTCCAGCCTTTATATATACGGTTTTAACGCAGGTATTCGGTTGGATCGCGGACGCGGGCTCCGTCTCGGACGACGACATGCTGCGCACATTCAACTGCGGCCTCGGCATGGTGCTCATCGTGTCACCCGAAGATCAGGCGGAGGTAACAATGATTTCTGTTTCACAAGATTTCAAATATTTTCTTTTATTTTCTCCGTATAGTGGTAGTGTCTATATTTCTGACGAGTATTCTGTACCCCTAGCACTAACCATTATCGAATTCGAATAGTTTGCAAACCGAAATGTCAATGTCAAATTTTGTATGGAAACTTGAACAGCAGCGGCACAAAGTACGTAACGAGAACTTAAATTCAGTATACATTTGACAATAACATTTCGGACTCGCAAACGATACGAATTCGATATTAGTTCGTGCTAGGGGTAATGATTAAAAAATATTGGTAATTGACGGTATTTTTTGTTAATGTCAATATTTTTATTTAGTCAAGTTTTGCTCGTTGTTACACACATAATTTTACTTATAGATTTAAATAAGTTTAATGATTTTTACTAAGCATTTTAATTTTTCATCTGTTATATTGGTCATGAAATTATGAAATGCGTTATCTCATAGGACTTCGGACCAACAAAGAATTTATATGATTCGACAGTCGAAAAGGAAAATATCTTAAACGCAACTTTATTTCATTTTTATTTAGTGTTAATTTTTAAGCAGCACCAAAGTGGCGTATAAGTAATTTTGCTTTTCAACTGTCGATATGTAAGCGTTTCAACATCATCGTCAGTATATAAATAACGGGATTTAGTACTCGAATACAAGCGAAAAAAAGATTTTTGTGAGTACTACTTTGTGATCCCTTGCAACACCTCATTAAACTTCTCAAGCATAACTATAAACAATGAAGCTTACGCGGTAGTAATTTGACATACAGAAACGTGTACTGGGCAAGATTATTATCATGTCTTTTTATTAACCTATAGTAATCCTGCTAAATAATATGTTTTTTGATATACCGACACACAACAATTTGTGTAGCCCCAAAGTAAGCACTATAGGCCTGTGTTATGGGATACTGGGGTAACGGATAGAATACATATATAACTATATTTATCTAAAAAAACCTTTTTAACCTTCATAACTAGAGTACAAATGTTCGGATTCGAACCTTTCGAGTTGGCCATACCATGAAACCCGGCGTACATACCACTCGGCCACGGAGGTCGTGAAAAACTTCAAATATTAGTAATCATGCAAGTTAAAGCGCGTTCGGTTGCGATCGTTGAAGTTAAGCAACTTTCGCAGTGGTCGGTCATTGGATGGGTTCTGAGGACCATAAATTTACTATCCCCAGCTCCTCCGTGCTTCGGAAGGGACGTTTAGCCGTTCGTCCCGGCTGCATCTACAGTCATTAGCACCTACCAATCCGCACTGGGCCCGCGTGGTGGGTCATGGCCCAATCACCCTATTCCATCCATAAGGAAGGCCTGTGCCCCACCGGTAGGGACATTAATAGGCTGGTGATGATGTGCTGCAGTTAAAAGATAGCAGTTTAGCGCGAGTCTTTATGACGGACTCTGTATCGTCAGGTTATGAACATCACTCGGTCGTGGGGCGCTATGGTAGTGGGCAGCATACAAGCGCGGCCGCCCGGCGGCGCTCGCGTCGTCGTCGACAACTTCCCCTCCGCGCTCGACTTCACGCGACGCATGCCGCTGCTGCCCAGGAAGAAGGTAACACACACACACACATACACCCTCACGCACACACACACTCACAGTCACTTTTTTGCTTTGTAATTGATTGCAGTGTCCTACAGATAAATGACTTTAATTTTAAGTAAATATGTTGTGGTTGATATAGGTGGTTATGGGTAGTCATGCTCTCTTAAAAGTCTCTTCGGTGGTGTCGTGTGAGACGGGTCGTCACGTTCCCCTAAAATATGGTTGAGCGAAGCGATGGCTGGTTCATGCGTCATGAAAAAAAAAATTGCCCGCCTCCCGGCCGGGTCTCCAACAAAACTTTTTTGAAAACGGTTAAACAAAAACACATACATAAAACTTTGTTTCTGAAACAATTATTTATTTCACATGTACATTATTTATTATAAGGTCTTACAATGTTAATAGTGAATGGCCCATGAGCCCGTTAGGGTGTTGCAACAAACTTGGTCATAACGTTAATTTTGCGGTGTAAAAATGTTGTAGGTTAATTCAAATTAAATTAAATCAAGTCAAATTATATCATATCATCATAGTCAAATCATAATTTAAATAAAATTAAAATTACATTAAAACACGTTTCTCTTCACACGCCGTCTACTGCTCACGCGGCTATCGTAAACAAAATACACAGAGCTAGCAGATGCAACAAATTTTAACAAAAACAAAATTCAAACGTCAGAGTAGAAAGTTGCACTCGGAGCATAGGTTTGGAACGCAGCTCCCGCTAGCAAGTGGTTAAAAAAATGGCCGATGAAACGATACCCTGCCTCGACTCGGGCGGGTTACTTTCGTAAACGTGTTTTCTATTGGACTCGGAAACCAAAAACTTTATTGATGCAAACAAATATGTGTAGTGAAACAAAGTTTTGTGTAGAAGGATTTGTTGAATGTTGATTGTGTAGAGCAAAAGACGCGCTTCAAACTCGACTTTACTATTTACATTGTTCAAGTGTACACTAAGCTCTCGTTTCTTTTGTTAACAAATATGAAGGTATAATTTTAATTTTTTAAGCATGTAACTGCTAGATGTTTAAATCTAAAGAAAATATGACTAGAAAAATTTGCACGTGGACCAAGCAGCAGGCGGGACTCGAACCCGCACCCTTCGCTATCCGGGCGAATGCACAGACCATTATGCTACCGCGGCCCTGATGGCCGTGTCGAATTCTTTCTAGCCTTCCTTAAACTTCAAGGCAGCGCTATCTAATCGCATTGTAGATAAAATATTAAGGTATTTCACTAGTAACACCAGCGTGACAAGTACTATATTCCAAACTTTTTTCAGATTCCAGATTCAATAAGATAAAATCCCTGATTAAAATAAAACTAGTTTTAACGGTAACGTTTAAAACGTCAATAAATAAATAAAGTTTGTGCATTAACCCGTTAAAACTAGTTTTATTTTAAAATCCCTGATTCAACTAGAGTCTAGTTTTATTTGTCTAGTTACTAGACAAATAAAACGAAATATTAATATTATAAAAGAAGTAGTTAATATATGAGAATTTAAGGATTCTTGTTCGTTTTTAGAAAGTTCTAGGTCACATTCTTTTTTCAAATTTTATAACATTCCACTGGCTCGCAGGACCAAAAGCTGCATTATTGATGGTCAACTCTACTTTGATCCCCTTGTAGGTGGCAGTTTTGGTATCGGGCAACGGCAGCAACTTCCAAGCCCTGTTGGACACGTGCAATGACCCATCGCAGTGCATGTGCGCAGAAGTGGCGCTGTGTGTCAGCAACAAGAAGGACGCGTTCGCACTCGCTAGGGCCGAACAAGCTAAGATACCCACTGTGGTAAGTATAGTATCCACTGCCGGATTTAGGGGAGGGCAACCGGGGCGAAATCCCCGGGTGCATCCACAAACGGGGGGCCCCCACAATAGAGACTTCGGAAAAAAAATCATTCAAATTCCAACTAGTAATCACTAGTAAACATCTTTTCCTTAGATATTTTTTATTGCTCTTTTACCTTTACCTACAGCCAGGGCCTAATTTAAGGCAGGGCAGGTGGGGCTGTGGCCCAGGGGCCTGCACAACAGCTTTAGAAATAACAACATTTCAATTTAATAACAACATTACAACATCACAAGCATGCAAATCCTATGTGGCCCGCGGTCTCCACAACAGGATAAAAGATAACAAAATTTCGATGGGTTAACAAGCATACAAATCCTAAGTGGCCCGGGGCCTCCACAATCCTAAATCCGGCCCTGATAGTATCCATTAGAGATGGGCCGACTATAGTATTTACCGACTAACCGACTATTTTTTTTTGAGTGTGTATGCTGTTGGTCGCAGATGATCTTTACAGCGTCACCGGGTTTGGGGACGGCGAGATCCTAAGGGGACCTCAAGCCGAGAATTGGAGAGTGCCTCTGGAGGTATTCCAGTCGGATGGCGTCTCCCCACGGGGGGAGTCTCCTCCCCGTCTGGAGCCTCCAGACCACTCGAACCTGAGGGGGTCGGCTCAACTAGAGGGCGTCTCTGAGACTCGGACCTCGGCTCTAGTTAGCCGTTGTCGTGGGCCTAACCGACTAATCGGTTCTCGAATTACCGACTAGTCGGTCGACTATTCTGCAATGCCGATCATTCTAATACCTATCATAGGAAGGTGTTCGGAATATTTCGTCACTACTCGGCTTGCTCACGCACGACACGAGTCTCCCAAATCAAGCCGAAATATACACGATGCAATATCACAATTTGCCTCTAAGAAAAAAAATACCTGTGGACGTCTTTAAGACTCGCTAGCACTTAAGATTTTACTCAATTAATACATCTTCTTCTTCTTCAACCTTTATCCACCCACTGCTGGGTATAGGTCTCCTCCATGGTGCGCCAATTTGCTCGGTGTTGTGCGATCTGGATCCAATTTCGTCCTGCTACTCTTGTGATGTCATCGGACCATCTGGCGGGCTGCCTACCAACGTTTCTGCGTCCTGTTCTAGGCCGCCACTCCACAATAGCTCGACTCCACCTGTCATCCGTTCTGCGAGCCACGTGACCTGCCCACCTCCACTTCTTCCCTGCGAGTTCGCGAGCAATGTCGGGTAGCTTTGTTCGTTTCCGTATGTCCTCATTGCGTACACGATCTCTCAGGGATATACAGAGCATGGCACGCTCCATTTTTCTCTGAGCGACTTGCATGGTGTGGACATGTTGCCTTGTCATAGTCCAGGTTTCGGCTCCATAAGTCAGAACAGGAAGAACACATTGGGTGAATGCGCGACGTTTGAGGAAATGTGGTATCTTACTTTTGAAGATGTCGGATAATTTGCCGAACGCTGCCCAACCCAGTCTAATACGACGGTCGATTTCTCTAGCCTGTCCGCTTTTGTCGAGTGTAATGAGCTGCCCCAAATACAAATAGTCTTCCACCCGTTCGATACGATTTTCTGCTACTACTATGTTTTCTATACTTGGGTCTTGGCACATTATTTTTGTTTTTGAGGTGTTCATGCGGAGGCCAACCGCTATCGAGACGTCATATAGTTCCTGCAACATACATTGCAGGTCCGCTGTGGTCTCAGCAAAGACTATTATGTCATCAGCGAATCGCAAGTGAGTTAAGCGCTCTCCGTTTATGTTGATACCCCTATTCGACCAGTCGAGGAGCTTAAATATATCTTCCAGGCATGCCGTGAACAGTTTGGGTGAGATGGTATCCCCCTGTCGTACGCCTCTCTTTACAGGGATGTGTTCCGATAGATCATGGAGCTTGAGTTGAAGTGTGGCTGCATTGTAAATCTCTTTAAGTACATCGATATACCTCGTATCTACCTGACTCCTTTTAAGTGCATTTATGACGGCCCAATGTTCCACAGTGTCAAAAGCTTTTTCGTAGTCGACAAAACCAAGGACAACTGGCAGATTATATTCGTTGCACTTTTCTATAGCCTGTCTTACTGTAAATACGTGGTCAATTGTTGAGAAGCCACATCTAAAGCCCGCCTGTTCTCTAGGTTGGTAAGCGTCAAGTCTAGCAGTAAGACGCAGAGTGATTATTTTGGTAAAAAGCTTGTATATGTGACTGAGTAACGAAATTGGCCTGTAATTTGCTAAATTGGTGACATCACCTTTTTTGTGGAGCAAAATAACGACCGCATTCTTCCACGTCGTTGGAGTCATTCCTTCGAACAATGCTTTGTTGAAAAGGAGCTGCAGTTGCTTCATCACATCAATTAATACATACTTACTTCCTGTTGGTCTTTTGTTATGTGCGATATTCATTGTGTTAAGTCATCTGAATTAGTGATAGATTCCTAAATTCGTAATTCTTACTTTGTTACCTCATTTTTTTTAATACTTTAAGACTGTAGGTAACTGCGAAAATTGCACCTTTTGCAATTATAGATAAGTGCGAACGAATGACTTCATCTAACCTGATGTTAAGTGATGGATTCCAGATCCAGACAGTGCAGTTTTACCTGCCCCACCAACCATCCTGACCTTGCTTGCAAGTTGCTTCTTCACGTCTCTTTTAAAGGACCCCTGTGTTGTAGGAGGGCGGGAACACGTGAGCGGGCAATGCATTCCATTGGCTGATAATCTGAGACAAATAAATAAACTTACAATAGGCATGATAACTATTTTTTTTTCTTCGTTTATCAGGTAGATTATCAAAAAGTATTGGACACGTATTTTTTCTTTTTTCACATAATATAAACATTGCAGAGATATATTGATTTGAAAAGTCGCATGACGTCTCGTTTGAGTACACTTATAAGTGAAAATTCACTCAAAAGTGACGTCACGAGCCCCTACTCCCAAGCTTTGACGCGCTATAACTTTGTCATTTTTTGGTTGATTGCCCAAAGAAAAAATACGTGTCCATTTTTTTTGATCATCTCACTGATGGACTAAATAGAATTTCGTTTACTGTACCCCGTCATCACCCCTATTGACAATGACAGAAAAAAAAATTAACAGACGTTTTAAATTTCTCGCATAATCATATTTGCGTGCCAATGGAGCTCATCACGGCTGTGCAATTAACTATTTTAACACCTATGTAACTTGTACGTCACAAATAAAGTTTTAATATGATCTGTCCATGATTCTTTGTTCAGGTATTCAACCACAAGGAGTATGAGAGCCGCGAAGAGTTCGACCGAGCGGTTTCTGCAGCACTCGAATCGCATAAAATAGACCTAGTCTGCCTCGCCGGATACATGAGGATCCTCTCTGCGGAGTTTGTGAAGAAGTAAGCTTTATTCTTAACATAATAGAGTTGCAAATTCCGTGAAATTTTGAACCACCAAGTGTCATTGAAGCTTGTATAATATACCTAGTCTGCCTCGCCGAATACATGAGGTTCCTCTCCGCGGAGTTTGTGAAGAAGTAAGCTTTATTCATAGTACAATAGAGTTGCTAATTCCGTGAAATTTTGAACCGCCAAGTGTCATTGAAGCTTGTATAATATACCTAGTCTGCCTCGCCAGATCCATGAGGATCCTCTCATCCTCTCGGTAGAGTTTGTAAAGAAGTAAGCTTTATTCATAGGAAAATAGAGTTTGTAACGTTCTTTTAATAAGGAAACCAAAGTCCTTTTGGTTAAAAGAGTTTTACTTTCACAAGTTTTACTAGTTAACACTATAAAATGGAGAGCGTAACAATCGTCAATACGTAGTGGCTACGTTCGGCTAACTGACTACTAAAAATAGTGGCATCGCGAGAGTGGGATGCGCGGAGCGCCGTCCGACTCCGGCGCATCGGCGGGAAGCGCTCTGATTGGTTGAGGGACGCGCGGAACACGGTCAGATGCGTGCGTTTCTGCGGGAAGCGCTCCGATTGGTTGTGGCCATGTCAGTGCAGGCAACACAATGGACGCGCATCGCGGACGTTCAGCCAACATCGCGTAGGAAAACTAGAGATGCGCGCTACAAGTTGCTAATTCCGTGAAATATTGAACCGCCAAGTATCATTGAATCTTGTATATATACCTAGTCTGCCTCGCCGGATATATGACCTCTCTGCGGAGTTCGTGCAAAAGTAAGCTTTATTTATTGGCCGAAGGAGTTGCTAATCCCGTGATAGGATCAACCGCCAAGTGTTATCGAACAAATATCTACACAAAGTGAAGATCAATGTACAAGATATTCTCAAACGATTTTGAACTTTATCTCTGTTCTGTAATTATTGTATTATTTGTCTTTCAGTTTTTAAAGGAACGCCCTTTAAAAACTGAAAGACAAATAATAAAACTTCCGAATCTATATGCGATTCATTCTTACCTCTCATTTACACCAAGAAACAAGTCATATACTAGTTTTACAACAAGAATTGTTGTGATTGTTTGAAACATTATTTCGATTACAATGCATAGACAACTAGTACCTATTTGTTTACATATTCTGTTTACCCAACAAGTTTGGTGCAAGTATTGTATACTACATGTATTTATGTGAACAAAAAATTAAGACGTTGTATAATATAAGTTGTGTACAGGGGGTCCTACGGGTTTGTCACACCGAGGGAAAGTATATTTAATATTGAAGATAGGATATTTTACTGAAAAAAGACATAATTTTATTTTCAATAATAACTAGAACTGCATTCACGGATATTTTTAAAATCGCATTTTAAGACTGGGTATCAAAATCGTGAAATTTGAAAAAAAAACACTACTTATTTTATGATAACCAACGAAAGGGTTAATCATATGGATTATTTTTTCCTGAATAACAGCATTTTATATGAAAAAACGGTTATCATAAAGTACATGTGTTTTTTGTTTCACATTTCACGAGTTTGATTCCTGGTTTTGGCAGGCGATTTTTTAAAAACTGTGGATGCAGTTCTACTAATTATTAAAAACAATATGATGTCTTCTTTCAGTAAAATATCCTATCTTCAATATTTAATATACTTTCCCTCCGTGTGACAAACCCGTGGGACACCCTGTATATACCTTGGTGTAAACGAGGGGTTATAAAATAAAATGTATGTCGAAGGAACTATAGGTAAAATCGTTTCGTCTACAGATGGAAGGGTCGCCTCATCAACATCCACCCGTCGCTGTTGCCTCGACACCCGGGACTCAACGCGCAGAAACAATGTCTCCAATCAGGCGATCGGGAATCGGGCTGCACCGTGCATTTCGTTGATGTAAGGCTCAATCTTCATTATAGTAATCTCTTATCTATTAGACAAGTCCGTCCGTCTGTGGTGCTGTTTCAGCGGCCAAACCGTAAGAGAAAGATAAAGAGAATGTTTAAGTTATAAGTTAAGAATACTCTGATAAGACTACACACCGGATTTGAGTAACGTAGCACTTCCGGTTTTCGAGAAATCACGAATTTCAAACGAAACCACACAAAATCTCCGAAGTTCTCAATTAATTAAATACATTTTTTTTTTAAATCAGGTTTTGGTGAACATTTGGATCACTGGTTTGCTAGTATATGTTATTAACGGGATGGTTCCATGTACCTTGTTTTTAGCGAGTTTCCGATATTTCGGCACTGTTGCAAGCGCCATGATCACGGAGTAACTGAAGTAATTGCGGGTAGGCTGTTATTGGCAGTCATATATCGGTCTACCCTCCGACGAAGTTTTTTATTGCGTTCGATACCCGTAAATAACATACATTACTATAATGTTAGTGACCATGAAAGTTTAAAACAATCTTCATTAGACCGACGAATTAGAAATGATATGGAAACATTACTCTAAGGTCTCTCGTTCGTTCTCGTTTTTTTTATGCAAAATAGGCAATGCGTTTGACCACAATCTCACCTGATGGAAAGCGATGATGAGGCCTAGGATGGTACACGCCTGCCTAGAAGATGCCTGTTCACTCTGGCCTTGAAGATGTAAAACGATTTTGCTAAATCTCAATATTTATTTATTAGAAGACCAACAGCTATTAATAAAGAGGATAAAAACTTAAATAAACACATTACAACATAATTAAGCACACTAACATAATAATTAAAAAAAAGAGCATTGTAAAATTTGCCTATTTGTCAAAAAATATACTGCACAAATATAATACCCGCCTCAGTGATGGAACGCTAGTATAAAATTCAACAAATCAATGTCAGTTTTCTCAGATATAACATTAAAACTATTCCCTGCTTAAATAACTAAAACGGATAATAGCCCATAAAAACCATCAATGTCATTTTCTATGGGATATATCGAGTTTGCAAGTGGCCCTAACAAAGGCCGCTATACCATGGTTCCAAACTTATGCAGCTAAATTAAAAAACTAACACAGACACTCGAACAGGCAACAAACTAATGCAAATAAATTCGGCTATCCGTTCATTCCGTAAGATAATGTTAAACGGGAATCCCAACCAATCCCGTGATCGGCGTGTTGATCGCAGTTTTTTCGCCCCGCCCACTTGATCGCAGTTTGAGTGGAACCACTTTTTAACGCTGTTCGTATTCCATATTATTTCTAATTCGTTTTATTAGTATTAATAATGTCACTACTGCTAGGTCAAAGGCGTTTTCTATGGATGGAATAGGAAATATTGACCATTTCTCACCACACTGTTAAGCGAATTGGTAGGTATTAAGGACTGTATAAATTCGAAACGCAACTGTTTGAAAATTACGCACAGTAGGTACGTAATTTTGCTTCTGCGTAATCTTACTGAGTACGATTGTGAGTCTACTTGTTTTTATACGTTGATGGGTATCGCCTATAGAGTTCCTGGGTTCGAATCCTGGTTGGGCAAATATTTGTATGATGAATACGAGCATTTGTACCGAAACCATGACTGTATATTTCTAGAAAATGTGTATGTTGATCTATCCTTCAGCTTGTTATTTATTTATTTATTCTTTATTACCAAAATACAGTAAATGGCGAACTTTATGCCATAGGCATTCTCTACCAGTCAACCAGTATGGGTGTATGAGACGGATATTTGATGTTTTGGCGATAGAGTGCGAGCCCACACACACACAATATTTACAGTTCTTATTTTAAGTAAAAATATTTATTGAAGTATGACTTTTATTATGTCGCCGCAGTTTTTTTCGTTTGTCTTTAGCATGTCGCATTACATACGTGACGATTCTGTTAAAATTCTCTAAACCTAAGCTTAGATTAGAAAACAGTGTATCCTTGCCAACCTCCATACAGAATGAATAGGACAGACTGATGTAAAATTTAGTTTTAAATTTCGATTATCAAACCAGAATCGACACCATTTTCAATTGTTATTAAACAATTCTGACCTTGTTAACACACATCGGTGACTCAGTTGTACAAAAACTCGCCACCTAGGCGGGCGGCCCGGGTTCGAATCCCAGCCGAGGAAGGACTTTTTGAAGTGATAACTTCTTACGGGAGGGAAAACCGCGTTATGCCGTCTGTCTGTCTGGCTTCCCGTCCTCTCACGCATACGGCAGCAGTAGGCAGGCTCCACCTCTCTCACTGTGACTCGCAGCGCCGCATCACTTCTGACGTTCTTCATTTTTTGAAGTGAAACTTCTTTACGCACGCTTGACTTGGGGGGTAAGCTGGCGAATGCGTTATGCGTTACGAAAACTGTGTTCGGGCGAGGCGAATCAGTGCGCGCGCGCATTTTTTCCCCCTCTTTCTCTTATAGCTAGTAAATAAAATATGTATATGTACATACATGTATATGTTGTACACACACACACACATATAAATACATACAGATGGAGCTAAAGAAGTCTCACTTCAGTCGTGTGGTCAAAAGCACACTATTTTTTTATTTAATGGTACTTGTACACACACTTGTTTTTTTTTACTTAATGGTACTTTTACACCAGGAGGGCGTCGACACCGGCCCGATCATCACTCAAGAACGGGTCCCTGTATTGAAGGACGACAACGTAGAATCTCTCACTAAACGCATCCATCAGGCCGAACATCGGGCTTACCCGCGAGCTTTGAGAATGTTGGCCGCTGGCCGGGTGAGACTGGCGCCCAACGGACATGTTGTATGGCAATCCTAGAATAAAAGCACTCTAATATCAACAAGATAGCTCGATAGCTCACTCGCAAGAAAATTTGCTAAATCCCGATTCAACTAAAACTTGTTAAAACCTATAGGAAAATGACAAAACGCCAATGTAAATTTGACATTGTTGTATGAGCTCTGGTTTTAGTTAAATTATGATTTAGCGAAATTGCTGCAAGTGGACCTTAGGATTTCCGCTAAGAATCTAGTATAGTTAGTTGACTTTAGTCGCGAGCTATATCAAACACCTCCATCCCCGGTCCATGATGAATCTAGTAACTTTTCCTTCTCATCAAATCTGTTTATAAATTTCTCAAATCTAATTAGAATCTATTGAGACTTTTTTCTCTGTCAACAAAAATCTCTTACAATAATCTCAAATCCATGATAATAGGCATTTTGATAAGTTTTTGAAAACGTTCATTATGTTATTTATTTGTTAAAGTGACCCTACAAAAGTGAACTTTTTTTTAATTCTGTTGTGTATAACAGTTAAAAAATGTGTTATATAAGTTTGGTTACATTTGAACAGTATCTATAGGGAGACCGGCCGGGCACCTGTAATTTTGACAAGAATGTGCCAGCCGCCATTTTCATCCAGTTCATCACGTTATGCACATATACTCAAAATACATTTAAAAAAAATGTAGAAATTATTATTTCTTACGTCATTAGATCCAGTGGTAATTGAAATCTCATGATAAAATTTTAATACATCAAGACTTTTCATGTAAGGGCGTAAATACAAAATACATATAGTACAAACTACATTGGCAATATTTTTGTAATATTAATTATTAATGAAAATATACCAAAACATTTTACTTGTTTAACAATGAATTGGGACTTTTATAGGTTTGAAGATTTTATTCACATAGTTGCATTCCAATCATAAACTGTTTTAATGTGAATATTGCGTAATATTATTATACAAGTAGTTGTGACATATGTATAGTATATTAATCTGTCTTCCTTCACTGCCATGCTTACTTGTAAAATGTATATTTTTTTATGTTTTTAGCAGCTATTGATAGTCTAAACTTTGACGAAAATAAAATTATATTGGTTTAACAGCAAGGTTGCATGAAACGTCATTAATATCTTCAGAAAAAAATAATGAATTGAACATATTCAAGAGGTTTCATACAAATATCGCTATTTTAGACCCCATTATTTTACAGAAATGATCACTGAATTTTCTACTTCTTTAAAAAAAAGTTTTTGTTTATGTAAAATTTTCAACATTGTTACTGTACTCTTTTTTATACAGCAATAGTGTAATGTGGTTATTAATAAGTATTTTTTAAATTGATTATACCATTCCAATTTGTGCCTTATTGCATATTATTCCAGTAAAGGTATAATGAACATCTGATATAATATTAAAATTGTGATACATGTAAGTGTAGATGTTTTTATTGGTTTTTCCATTATTTTCTCGAATTAATATAGATTTGATAGTTCTAAGATAGTTATTATTGTTTTATTATAAACAACAGTCATTTATCTTTTTTTTTAGATTTTGTCAAATAATAATAATGAAAGATATGATTTATTGTTAATTGTTTGAGTGAGGAAATAAAAATATTTGCAGTTTACAATTTTGTTTTATTGACTAATATTACTAACTATATCACAGGTTTGGTTTTATTTACATTTTATATACAAACACAATCACACAAATTGTGATAATTTTTTGGCAAACATTTTATAATTTATAATTAATATAGGTTTTAATATTTAGCACTCAATCTGTCCACAATTTTTTGGGTTTTGTTTTTTTTAACACAGAGATTAAAGAAAGAAATTTCAAGTTTGTTTATCTTCCTTTTTGATATTTTTCTTGTGTTTATTAGGATTAAATACATCTTCAAAAGCTCTGAAGAATGTACCTAATAAATCTTCTCCACTTGTAAAATAGTTTGGTGTTTCTGTCTTATTCTCTTCTTTTACAGATTCTTTTTGTACAGAATGTTCACCATTCTTCAAGACATCACCTAATATCTTCTCTATTTCTACATAAAACTTTTGTTTGTTAAGCAAAGGCACTATTAGATTGTATTTATTAATTTTGCTATTAATTGTTTTAGAGAAATCTTTGTAGTTTCCACAAATTTCCTCCCATTTCATTTCATCATTTTTACTTAAAGGATATGGGCCTAAGTACTTTCTATCATTATTTATATCCCTCTTTAGAAATTCTATGTCTTGGTCAATCTCTTTGCTTAGTGTGATCCATTCTGGTGTAAAGCCATTGTTAATGAGCACCTGTAAAATGTGTGTTTATGAATTGAAGATAATTTTATATAAAAGGACGATAACTGTTTTAATTTATTTCAACACCTCAAATGTATTTTTTATTTTATTAGATAAAATCATAACACATGGATTAAGATGTATTAGAATCCAATGGATTCAAAAGGTAAAATTGTAAAGCTTAACTAAGAAATGTTTAATACTAATATAATTAACCAACCTCATTCAATTTGTGTGTGGTGAAATCTACATAAGGATTTTGATTTTGGTTCTTCAAGGGCTTCCCTTTCCCGCTTAAATTTTCAAATTCACCTTTTGACATTGATTCTTGTATCAAATCCTCAACTAGTCTGTCAAAACCGTATTTGGTCTTAATGTCATGTTTTTTTCCATGCTGTCCTTTCTTCATCAGAGTGTTTTCTGAGGCGACAGCTTTGGCCATTCTGTGTTCCAAAACATTTGTAGCAGCGTTTTGGGCTTTTATATGTGCCCATTGCTTTTGTCGCTGAAATGGGGTTCCATAACCCATACCTTCAAAACTTAAGTACTGTCTATGTTGTGGTGCTGTATGCTGCAAAGTTAAATTAATCAGAATAATAAACACAGTAAAAAAACAAACATCAAAATATGAGACATACAATGAGTTTATTTTGAGTAAATTGACTTGGGACTTGATTTTTTAATTGAGAAAGATGGCCATAAAATTTTCCCAGGAGGACACCATATTCACTTAAGATAAGAAACCTCAAAAACAACAACTGTTTTCAAAACCATCAAACTTTAAGGCCCACTTACACCCAGTTTTTATATCAAATTTCAAAGATAATCACTCATTCTATCTCTATTAGATTTCAAACATTGACAAACCTCATTTAATGAGATCAAGCCTTAATTTGATCTAGTAAGGTTGGTGCAAACTGCTCAGATAAGAACACCCAAAAGATTTCCCACACAACAGTGTGGAGATTGAACTAATCCAAATACAGTACACTAAATATTCCCAGTGTATGCATATGATATTATATTCAAAGCACAAGTGTAAATGTTCTGATCATTATTTTTTTTATTTCATTAGGTCAATTTTAAAAATACAATAAATCTACAAAATACATTACCATACCCTTATGTCATACACAATTGTTTCAATATCCTCATTGTTAACAGTTCCAGTATTATGCTTGGTTAAGATTCTAAAGGCACTTTCAATAGCAACAAACTTGTTTATGTCTGCTTCAGGAGACCCAGAGTCAGGGTGATACTTTTTAGCAAGTTCCAAGAAAGCATTGCGAACTGCATCTTGCTTTGAATTCAATGGTAGATTCAGTAACATATAACATTCCTGTAAATTTTACAATATATGTAACAGTTTCTCATAAGCCAGTTTTTTTGGATTTGGCAGAAAAGGTAAGAATTTTCAATTGTTCATCTACTTTTTATATAATTTGGCCGGAAGTGCAGTTTGGTTTAGCTTTAGCATAAATAATGAAGTTTATTAATTTAGAATTTCATGTAAGGAGAATTCAAGTAATTATTATGGTGTCGATTCAGCGTGATTCTATAAACTTGAAACTAATTTTAAAATCAGTCTCTTCTTTTTCATCCTGTATACAGAATAATAAGGATTCATTGTTGTCAGATTTAAGTTTAGGTATATAGAATCATATCAGAATCGACACCATTATGTTATTAAAAAGTATACAAAGAATTTTGTGTGTTTAAGACTTACTTGAATATTTTTACTGTTCGATTTTGAAGCAAATGTTCTTTGTGACATTGTTTTTAAATTAAAGTCATACACACTTGCCCATCTCATATAATTCCTGGGATAGGCTAAGGGATTTAACTTCATAACGGACATATTTCCTTCTTCCTGCTTATGGTTAATAAATAACTTCCTACTGTTCAATAATAAATTGAAAGGATTTTTTTATTTGTAGAGTAGATAAGTCTGTCTGACCTAGAGTTCTAAGTTTGAGATGATCACAAATAAGATAAAAATAACTAATTAACTCATAAATAAATTTATCCTATCTTTAGTTCGACGTACGTACGAGATTTTGGTAATGCGACGAGTGTTTATATTGGTTTTTTGGTCAAAAAACCAATTTTAACACAAATGCTCATCACAAATTGTAGCAAATTCGAAAACAGATTGCAGAGAATATGTTTTAAATACAGATTAAATATAAGTATGTTTTAAGAAATATAACTATGTAACCATGGGGTTAGAGCACAAGTAATTTTGGCGATGACCCCACGCGAATTGAAACGACTTCTTCTTTTTTATATCTTACATAAAGTTTGCTGTATTTTTAGGTATTCATTGCATTTATTTAATATAGTGCTTCTTTGATAAACCAAAATTCCACGATCTGACAAAATTGACAACTAAATAGTGACAGTGACACTTACGTTCCATTATACTAAATGTGTGAAACAGATTGCTTTCTGACGCGTCACAGCACAACACATGAGATAAATGTAATTCTGCCATAAAAATAAAAGCTAACACACAGGTTATATTTATAAGATTTTTCCAAGTATTCTGAGTCATAGTTCTGACTTTATCCCGTCCCTACAGGGCATGCATGGACGTAATGTAATATACCTGAGTACTATATACTCCACGAGGGCCCCCCCTCATTGAGTAAAAAACAATTTTAATTAAGGAAAAATTGCCCAACAAAATTGGTAAAACAGTCAAATTCATGAAAAATAAATGGGGTTGTATTCTTTGCCTTAATAAAATTAGAAAATTTTACTAAAATAAATTGTCAATTTGACATGCCAACCGCTGCGGTCCGAACTGCGCGATTTTGTACAATTTGCACCGTTGTTTGTTAGCGCGCATGCAACTGGTCCGATAAGGACGTATTCGTGCCAACGAAATCCATGTAACATCATCAAGCCGTGCAAATGCTGCTCATGAAAATAAGGTAGTGCAGTGTGTGCGCAAATGTCAAACGCAAATTTTTACGTTTGAAGTTTTGTGTTGTTAACATAATCTGAATACTTTACTTACTTTCAGTAGGTTATATTCTCTTTGCTTACTTACTCTTTAAAATGTAAGGTTTTTGAAGTTATACTTCTTTAGCCGCGTTATGAAAAAATTATGAGAGTGAAATTTTAAGATGCGCGCGCATTACTGTAACACAAAAGTAACATAATGAAGTTAGCCGCGGGCGCGTTATGAAAAAATGATGAGAGTGAAATTTTAAGATGCGCGCGCATCACTGTAACACAATAGTAACACTATGAAGTTGGCCGCGGGCGCGTTATGAAAAAATGATGAGAGTGAAATTTTAAGATGCGCGCGCATCACTGTAACACAATAGTAACACCATGAAGTTGGCCGCGGGCGCGTTATGAATGTTAGTGTCTAATAATGGTGGATTATTAACCACTTAGTGGTTAATAATCCACCATTATTAGACATCTGTTCGAAAGGTACTTTGAACGATCCACGGAGCTCCATAAGATGATCGCGTTGTCAAAAACAATGTTGGCACGCTCGTCGCCTCTGATCACTGTTTTCATATTTATAATATTTATCCACATGTTTCTAGTTTCTATATAGACACAACGTGTTTTAGTTACTTACAAGTGCTAATTACATATGGACTAATAACTTAATTTCAGTAGTGATTATAATTGAATATTTTGAATATTTATTTAATTTTTCAAATTAAAACTGAACTTAATTGACTGTGTTAACTATCCTTTTCCAGTCCTTTTATTATTTTATTGTAATTATTAATTATTTGCATGCAATTAAAAAATATTTTTAATGATGCTAAAGAAGTATAACTTCTCACGCACGTACATAAGTTACACGCATCCATTTTTTATTGTTTTAAATTGTATAATGTAATTTTACAAAAAGTTATTTCTCTCCCATTATTTCATTTAACTATTTGTCCTACGACAAATAAAAAAAAATATGGGTGCGTGTACTTAAGTACGCGCGTGAGAAGTTATACTTCTTTTTGGAATTATTAAAAAATAGTTTTTAATTGCATGCATATAATTAATTACAATAAGATAATAAAAGGATTGGAAAAGGATAGTCAACGCAGTCAATAAAGTTCAGTTTTAATTTGAAAAATTTAATAAATAATCAAAATATTCAATTTAAGTCACTACTGAATAAAATTTATTAGCACATATAAATTTCGCATTTGTATAACATTATAACACGTGTTAAAAATATTGAAACTAGAAACATGTGGATAAATATTATAAATATGAAAACAGTGATCAGAGGCGACGAGCGTCCCAACATGTGCGACTAAGAGATCCTATTACTATTTTGTTGGAAGCTTTTTTTCGAGACTTACGAGTAATGTGCGGTTTAGCGGCCGACTTCATGGTGTTATTTTTCTGTTACAGTGTTGCGCGCGCATCTTAAAATTTCACTCTCATCATTTTTTCATAACGCGCCCGCGGCTAACTTCATTATGTTACTTTTGTGTTAAAGTAATGCGCGCGTATCTTAAAATTTCACTCTCATAATTTTTTCATAACGCGGCTAAAGAAGTATAACTTCAAAAAATGAGAAGTACTGTATGACGCTTCTGAATTTTTTTTGTATTCTCTTGGCCTATAATCAAGTAATAATAAAAGTGCGGTCCTAATTGATTGCGTGCAAACAGTGCACATCGCACCGTATTCAATTTAATTCGGACCTATCATATGTACTGTTCGTAACGTTGGCAGTGTTTTCGCAATTCGGACCGCAAGGAACAATGACATTTTTAAGTTTGACAATTTGCTTAGGCTACGGCAAACGGCAAGGCTACGGCTTTCTTGTAGTTTACCTGATTACAGAGGATAGTGGAAATAATTGTAATTACAGTTCATTTGCGAATATTGTCTACTTTAAGTGCATTAGTAATTATTAATCTCTTATATAGAAGTGCTATGTTTAGAAGAAACAACTAGGTGTTTTTTGTAAACTTTACATATCGACGCTATGGCTATCACGGCAGAAGAAGTCGCCCAACGTTATCCAGTTCACTGGCTCGTTTGGAATAATCAGCACGAAGAACTGAAGAGTTCAATTGAGAACAAAAAAGTAAGTTTAATATTTAATTGAAAACTTAAAACCTCAAGGCCTCATTGATGCTACCTAGTTGGTGATCTTATCTGATAAGATTGTTATTAGAAGGATAATATAAAACATCTAGGGTCAAAATGTCTTGACTCTGAAATGACGTAATTAAATTAGTAATGATTAGTTCTGTGCACAAGATTTAAAAATACAGAGCTCTAAACAAAAAACTTCAAAATGGTTCTTGAAAGTTTGCCCCATTAATATCAATTAGTTGTTAGCATTAGATGTTATGGGAGAAACAGAAACACCCCTCATGAACATTTTGACTTTCCACCTACTTTTTTTGTGATACTGACAAACGGAAAGACAACAACACATAAGATTAGGGTTTTGAGTTAAGCCTTTGGGTGCTGAATCCTTATAAAAAAATAGACTGTGTGCCAAAAGAGAACTTTGCCTTCCATTAGCTATGCTCTGCTATTACTTCAGAGCCATAGCTATAGTTGTAGTAAGATTGGGCAGCAGTAATTACAGGTAGGGCATAAGCAGGCAATGGTATTTTAAGGTAGAGCGACATGGAAGGGAGAAGCCATAGCTGCATAATACCATTCAAATCTTTTTGCCATTTTTGGCAGGGAGAATATGGACACAAAAACATATTAACATACATGCGAAAATACAAAACTGTAATTACGACACTCACACATAAATGATGACGCAACACATTGCCAGATCCTGCACACATGTATTGTTTGTATGCCCAATGCGACAGAGGGGAAAGCCTGGTGTTAGATCCCCCCTGGCAATGGCCTTGTATACCTTATTATGATTGAAAAAATTTAGACACAATAGCATGTTTGCTATATGTAGAGATGTACAATTTTTCTTAATTTTGCATATTCTTATTTGCATGTTGCTCATATTACAATTAAAATACTTTTTTCTGTTATAGTCTCTTTTCTTATAATAAGGTATTGGATTCTAGTAGTCCTATTGAAAATTGTTTGCAGGTGTTAATTGTTTTTTCTTAGATCTTGACATACATTCTACCATTGCAAGAATCAAATTGTACATAAGTACCAGTATATGTTGTATACCTTATCAGCTTATAAAATTGATATTTTGGTGAGAACAACTCTGTTAATTAAATATAAACATCACCCTGGAAAGTGGCCTAATTATGATCTATTAATGCCAATAATTGCTTATTTAGCTGTGACTCATAACTACCATATGCATGACTGAAATTTTATTTACATTTATGAACAAAGAAGCTTCATACTTATACCAATCCTATGGTCTATAAGTGGTAGTTGAGAAACTTACTGTATTCAATATTAGACCAAAAACATTTTAACATTTCGTTGTTGTCACACCAATATCTGCTATGTGCAAATATAAAACTTTGGCATAGCAGTTATATATATACACTATACTAGTTCATGCATATAGCATTTTTAACAACATCTGTTCACCGTTATAATGTTAAAGATTAACATAGCTGTTTTTGTATTCCAAAATTGGTTAGTATACTAGAGTATTCAATCTATCAAAAAAGTGCACATAGCGAATATTGATTTGAAAATGACGATTTATAACATTGATCTCCTCAAAGAAATAGCATTAGAGTGTGTGTGACTTTTTCAAAGTGGTCATGAAGCCAAACAATCAATGTACATTTATAACAAGTAAAAATAATCTCATTATAGTGGGAAGCCATAATCTCTACAGCTAAGTTTGACTGGATTGTGTTCCTCACCAAAAGTCTAATGAATTGGATAATTTTTATGTACTTACTTGTTGATTGCTATGTTATTGTTTTTTGCTGTCCTTCTTATATGCACCTTATTACATTGCAGTAATGCAAAGTATTTACCCTTTGATTGATATATTGCCAGGAAAATATATTTTATAGATAATACTCACACAAAGATTTTAAAATAAACATATTTGGTTTTCTTATTTTATGTTTATAGTAGTATTGGCATATGTTTCTGCATCCAACTGCCTGATTTAATGATTGAACTATGAACATTAATGTACAACAAATAATACTAAGGGGTTACTTTTGCTACTTTTTCTGAGGTGTAAACATGAATTTTAGTACTTAATTCAAAATAATAATATACTTAATTGGAGCACATCACATAGGATACAAAAGAAAAAAAACATGATGGACAGAACATACACATATAGGCGGCCTTATTGCTAGGCAGCAATCTCTTCCAGACAACCCATTAATTTTATTTATTACTTAATAATGTTTTAGTTTTCTGCTGAAGAACTGGAGTTAAAGGATCCCAGGGGTCGAACACCGCTGCTGTTAGCTGTGACTATGGGTTACATTGAAGCTGTTCGGGTGCTTCTTGATGCTGGTGCAGATGTCAACTGTGAAAAGGATGGCTGGACTGGTAATAAACAGTAAAGATATAAAGGCTAGAATTTGTATTTGTGAGTCACAATATAAATACATTGTGAGATTTATGTTATGATACGATGTTGTATGGTACGAAAAATCAGTATTTATAGGATCCCTAATCCTATTAATCATTATTTTAAATGCTCATTATAGATATAACACTTTTTTATTTCCCTCCGATTCCGTCGGCCTAGGCACGTCTTAGACTAACCCGACGACGAAATCACCCGCGCCGACGTGCCTCCGATTCCTCCCACACAGGCCACAAACACCAACACTACACAGCTAGCAAACATGCACACTAGCTTAGCATTAGGCAGACACCGCACCCGTAGGATAAGAGTGCGAAGACCCGGTCTACACACGATACGCTATGCCAGGTACAGGTACGTACCTGGGCGTTTTTCCCCGCCCCCCACGACAACGGCTAACTAGAGCCGAGGTCCGAGTCTCAGTGACGCCCTCTAGTTGAGCCGACCCCCTCAGGTTCGAGTGGTCTGGAGGCTCCAGACGGAGAGGAGACTCCCCCCGTGGGGAGACGCCATCCGCCTGGAATACCTCCAGAGGCACTCGCCAATTCACGGCTTGAGGTCCCCTTAGGATCTCGCCGTCCCCAAACCCGGTGACGCTGTAAAGGTCATCTGCGACCAACAGCATACAAACACAAAAAAAAAACGTTTTTATTGTCTAGCAAATGCCTGATTAACTTGTTATAGCTGTGCAAGAAGCAACTGCCACTGGTGATCAAGAACTGCTGTCGTTAGTTTTGTCCCGCCGAGACTACCAACGGCATTTGTTGCGCGCTGGTGGTATACCTGACCTCCTGAGGAGGTTGAGCCTCGCACCAGACTTCTATGTGGAGATGAAGTGGGAGTTTACTAGTTGGGGTAAGATTGAGGAGTGGAGTGGAGTTTTTGTTAGTAATAGTGTATATTTACGAAAGTCGTTTTGTAACTTACATTTCGCATCTTTTCTTTGATAACTGATAAAGCAAGAAGGTTTATGCACCATTCGAAAATCTTTGAAGCAATTGCTGGTGGTAATTTTTTGTACTTTATTCCTAAACAACTGAACTGATTATGCTGTATTTCAGTATATAGATATAATTCGTAGAGATGGGCCGAATGTGGTTTGAACCGAATCCGAATTTCGGCAAAATGAAATGCATTCGGTGCAAATTGAATTGGGCCGAATTTCGGTTCAAGTTAGGTTCGATTTCGCGCGCTTTTTCGAGAGTGACAAGTCGTGATTTGTTTACGCATTTACTTCATTTATTACTAGATGTACCCCGCCCGCATACCGCGCTCCCACCGCGTGGCCGGGAGCCGGCCGGTTATTTGCAAATAAGTTATCGGCCTGTTAGTCCAGTCAATGAAGGTTTTCACCACCGATTTCGTTGAATCTCCATCGATTTTCATGAAAATTGGTGACTAGGTATTTTTTTCATGTATTTTTATCACGAAAATTACCAATCTTTGATCTTTAATAACTCAGAAAGTATCGATTTATTCTAAAAACTTTATATAACAAAATTTATCTATCGATAAACTATCGATTCCTGGAGTTGTTTTTATTAAAATAATTTTCACCCCCGAAAAGGGGTGGCATCTACCCCCAGGGCAAAAGCGCAAGTTGGCAATATGTCACTTTTGTTTCTCAAGGTATCTCCCACCTACTCACCAATTTTCATGAAAATCAATGGAGGTTCAACGAAATCGGAGGCTGTATTTGATTTTTGCCTTCATTGACTGGACTATGTCGCATGCGATTGTTTATAACAAAAATACTTGTTGTGTACTTAAACATTGATGAGGTTTTGAGGTGATAAGTTTTGTTACTGGCTTAATGCGAAAATGAATGTAAGGAAAAAATCAAGTGTTTGAACATTTTAGACAGAAACTGACCAACTAAATAAAGTTAAATGTATCTTATGTGATACGCTGATATCTCGTGGAGGTAGTGGACGTTCAGCGTCTACTTCGGCACTGAACAACCTTCGCGTGAACCATAATCGAAGTTTGTTTAATTTGATTGTTGAACAAAAATACCCTTTAATTGTAATAAGAAATATGTACTTGATGTCAAATAATGTTTAGTTTGTTAACTAAAAACGTGATGTTTTTATTCAATTTACTAATTTTAACCCAGATGCTTGTTAGAAGAATACTAATTTTATTTCATTTTTGCAACAGTGTCTAATTTTTATATCTAATTAATTAGGCAGAGATTACCAAGACTAATAACAAGAACTGATTTAATTTAAGGTTTACATTTACAATATTCGTAACTAAAATAAATGACGATGAGTGAGTAAAAGACATAATTTTATTTTACGGTAATGCCATTCTTATTCTATTAAATTTAGTCAAAATAGTGTCAAGTAGGTATTATTTTTCCTGTGCCGAATGTTCGGCATCTGAACCGAATTTCGGCCGAATGCCGAAGTTCGGTTCAAGCTGCCGAAATTCGGTTGAACCGAATGTGAACCGAGTTTCGGCCCATCCCTAATAATTTGACCTTGGAGATGATTGTAAGTTATTTTCTGTTGTGGAATTAAATACGAATATTAATACTGTAACCAGTTAAGTACAAAGAGCACTTTGCTCATCTGAATTTCTAATTTTTACTATTGGGGAGTTTGACAGCAGTCTCTTCTTTTCATTTTCAAAGAACATGAAATGTAATTGATCTATTGATTATTTTTCATTCGATCATATGGCAAATCGATATATCGAGATTTCGGTTAATTGTTACCGATCAACTGGCATTCGATATCGCGTAAAAAACCCAATATGAATTATCCATGTTAAATGCTAACATGTTGTGTATATATCCATAGTTCCACTGGTGTCGCGTATGTGCCCATTCGACACGTACAAAGTTTACAAGAGGGGAGGTAACGTCCGCGTCGACACTACTCTAGTTGGTTTCGACAACAACCGCTGGCAGCGCGGTGACCGCACCTACATATTCAGGGGGCAAGGTGAGAGATACATTTACTTGTATACAGTCGAAACCGGATATAACGACATTGAAGGGACCATATAACTTCGGACGTTATGTCCGATGGTTGTTATAAGCAATATACAAAACTAGTCATATTGTTGTCATAGTGTATGTATGTAGTATAGTTATAGATAATGAATATATGCTTGTCTTCAAATAAAATATCGAAAAAAGAAGTAATGAGTTTACTATGAAAAAAATTAAGTACCTACAGTATATTTTGTTTTGCTGGAACAAGTAAAACGCTTGGTCGTTATAAACGATGTCGTTATATTAGGTTTTGACTGTATTTCTACTAGTATTCTTTATATTGTTTTATTATAAACACAAGTGAAAAAGTTGTATTTAAATAAAAAAAAACAGCCATTTCTATTTTCGAGAACAAAAGAAATTGTATACCAATTTACTTTGCTAAGTAAAAATTAAAAACATCATTCAATTCAAACATACTGTTTTTGCGTGTGTATGCTGTAAGTCGCAGATGACCTTAACAGCGTTATCGGGTTTGAGGACAGCGAGATCCTAAGGGGACCTCGAGTCGAGAATAAGCGAGTGCCTCTAAAGGTATTCCAGGCGGATGGCATCTCTCCACGGGGGGAATCTCCTCACCGTCTGGAGCCTCTAGACCACTCGAACCTGAGGGGGTTTTTGAAGTGAAACTTCTTTACGCACGCTTGACTTGGGGGGTAAGCTGGCGAATGCGTTACGCGTTACGAAAAGTGGGATGGGGCGAGGCTAACGGGAGTTGAGTGGGGGATATAAACAAGAGAAAGCATTGCGCGCACACATTTTCTTTCTCTCTTTCTCTTATAGCTAGTGAATGAAATATATATATATATATGTGCATACATGTATATATGATACACACATATATATTTACTAGCTGACTCGGCGAACTTCGTACCGCCCAAAAGTAATAATTTGCAATAAATTAAAATTGCGACTATAATTTGAGATTTAAACTATCCTATCTCTCAAGTTGGATCGAACTGCACATGGTGTGCGAATTTTATTATAATCGGTTCAGTGGTTTAGGAGTCCATTGAGGACAAACATTGTGACACGAGATTTATATATATTAAGATATAATACATACAGATGGAGCTAAAGAAGTTTCACTTCAGTCATGTGGTCATAAGTGCACTCGTTTTTTTGACGTGTGTATGTACGGTATCGTTCCGGTCAGGTCGCGGCGCGCACCTGGTGGAGCTGGACCATGCGGCGGGCACCAGCTGGCGGGAGACGCTGGAGGGGGACCCGCGCCCCCCGCCGCCCGGCCTGCTGGCGCGCCGGCTGCACGCGCCGCTCGCGCTCAACTACCTCGACACCGACAAGATATGCTTCGAGAGGTATGTACTGTACTGTACTGGAGCACGCGGCGGGCACCAGCTGGCGGGAGACGCTGGAGGGGGACCCGCGCCCCCCGCCGCCCGGCCTGCTGGCGCGCCGGCTGCACGCGCCGCTCGCGCTCAACTACCTCGACACCGACAAGATATGCTTCGAGAGGTATGTACTGTACTGTACTGGAGCACGCGGCGGGCACCAGCTGGCGGGAGACGCTGGAGGGGGACCCGCGCCCCCCGCCGCCCGGCCTGCTGGCGCGCCGGCTGCACGCGCCGCTCGCGCTCAACTACCTCGACACCGACAAGATATGCTTCGAGAGGTGTGTACTGTGCTGTACTGTACTGGAGCACGCGGCGGGCACCAGCTGGCGGGAGACGCTGGAGGGCTCAACTACCTCGACACCGACAAGATATGCTTCGAGAGGTATGTACTGTACTGTATTGGAGCTCGCGGCGGGCACCAGCTGGCGGGAGACGCTGGAGGACTCAACTACCTCGACACCGACAAGATATGCTTCGAGAGGTATGTACTGTACTGGAGTACGCGGCGGGCACCAGCTGGCGGGAGACGCTGGAGGGCTCAACTACCTCGACACCGACAAGATATGCTTCGAGAGGTATGTACTGTACTGTACTGGACCATGCGGCGGGCACCAGCTGGCGGGAGACGCTGGAGGACTCAACTACCTCGACGCTGACAAGATATGCTTCAAGAGGTATGTACTGTATGGAGTGTCCGAGTTTCGTGCCGGTTTCTCTCAGTACCAAGTCTCCCACCGTACTTTTGATAACCGATGGCGTAGCTTCTTGACCTTCACAAATGCTCGTAACAGCCTAGACTGAGTAATTGATTTTTGATTGTTTGATTGAGGTAGTTGAAGGCCCCCTCTAAAGTCTCGACACTCTCTCACTCGCTCTCTACACAGGGCGTGCAATCAATCAATCAAAAATCATTTATTCAGTTTAGGCTGTTGCCAGCACTTGATGTGGGGCCCAACTAGTGGTGTTTGTGAAGTTAGCAGCGAGCGCAACTATGTGCAGATTTCAGTTCAGTGACAGCCCGAGCGCGACACATTATTACGTTAACTTAAAAATGTCTACCAAATTACGATGTCATCTGAAGCAGTTCAGCGATTTAGGTGTGAAGAGGTTATAGACAGACAAACACATGCTCATACATATTATTAGTATAGATTATTTTCATTACATAATTTTCTTTAAACTTGATACTGAACAAGAGGGATGACGGGGTGGAATAAACGAAATTCTGTCAAGTCCGTCAGCTGAATTATTAAAAAATAATGGACCTTTTGTCAATCAACCAAAAAAAAATACAAAGATATAGCGCATTAAGTTTAGGAGTGGGCGAGCTTGTGTCGTCATTTCTAAGTAGACATTGAACTAAGACGTGACGTCATGCGACATTATAAGAAATTAGCATATCGCTATAACGTATTGATTATGTTTAAAAAGAAAAAAAGTGAGCCGTCACGGGTCGCCTGGTAGATGTGAAACACTAGCCGGTTTACGATAAATACACTCGGAGAATTGCTCGGGATGCGTGCGTTAAAAATGACAAAGGTCCTTCCTCGAAGGGCGCTGGCGCCGTACTGATCGGCGAGTGGTTGAGCACTGGTATATATTGCATTTTACGGGCAAGCGTCGCTACACCAGAAATCGGTTTTACGTGCACCAAAAGATGTTTCATATCAGAAATTCGTATGTCATGCTTTTTTACTTACCTGATTGATGAAGAAAAAAATTTGTTAGTATTATCCCTATTATGATTGCATGTACGTAAAGTTAATTTCTTAATTGTTAGGAGCAAAAGCGGCATATGGGGATGGCGGCAGGACAAGTGCGAATCAGTGAACGGCTACGACTGCAAGGTGTTCAGCGCCAACAACGTGGAGCTGGTCTCCAAGACCAGGAGCGAACATCTACCACGAGGGAAGAGAGTTCCTCCACCCAGGGCTCCACTGGCCGGACTGCTAGCCTTGGCTGATGCTGACCCGCCCCCGGTCACTCCAGAGGCAAGTCTTATTTTTTCTCATCATATTATTTTCTCATCTCATTATTATCGTCAATCTACAAATGTCCCCACTGCTGGAAAATAGACCTTTCCAGCACCCGGGGCTTATCTCGCTGGATTATTAGCCTTGGCTGATCCTCTCCCGGTCACACCAGAGGTAATCTTAAGTGTTATTTTGACTTTCATCATTGTCAGGCTTTGAATGTAACCACTGGGGCATCTCTATGGATGGAAAAGGGTCTCAATAGTAGCAATAAGTGTTATTTCCACCTCTCATCATCATTAGCCTATAAATGTCGTCATTGCTGACAGACCTTTCTCTATGGACGGAATACGCTGCCACCAGTGATAAAAGTGTTATTTCCACCTCTCATCATCATTAGCCTATAAATGTCGTCATTGCTGACAGACCTTCTCTATGGACGGAATACGCTGCCACCAGTGATAAAAGTGTTATTTCCACCTCTCATCATCATTAGCCTATAAATGTAGTCATTGCTGACAGACCTTCTCTATGGACGGAATACGCTGCCACCAGTGATAAAAGTGTTATTTCCACCTCTCATCATCATTAGCCTATAAATGTCGTTATTGCTGACAGACCTTCTCCATGGACGAAATAGGCTCCCACCAGTGATAAAAGTGTTATTTCCACCTCTCATCATCATTAGCCTATAAATGTCGTCATTGCTGACAGACCTTTCTCTATGGACGGAATACGCTGCCACCAGTGATAAAAGTGTTATTTCCACCTCTCATCATCATTAGCCTATAAATGTCGTCATTGCTGACAGACCTTCTCTATGGACGGAATACGCTGCCACCAGTGATAAAAGTGTTATTTCCACCTCTCATCATCATTAGCCTATAAATGTAGTCATTGCTGACAGACCTTCTCTATGGACGGAATACGCTGCCACCAGTGATAAAAGTGTTATTTCCACCTCTCATCATCATTAGCCTATAAATGTCGTCATTGCTGACTGACCTTCTCCATGGACGAAATAGGCTCCCACCAGTGGTAAAAATGTTATTTTTGCCTCCTTCATTATCATCATTGCTTATAAATGCCCCTAATGAGAGACACAGACTTTCCCTATGGACGGAGTCACCAGTGATAAAAGTGTTATTTTTGCCTCTCCTCATTATCATCATCGCCTATAAATGCCCCTAATGTAGAGGCACAGACTTACCCTATGGATGGAGTCAGGATATGGGGAGGAAGACTCCACCACCTTGGCTTTCTGGCCCCTTGGTCATTTCAGAGGTAATTAGTGTTGACCTCCCGTCATCATTAAATTAATGTCTCAATGTGGAACAGGGTCTCACTATTCGTAAGTCTTAGTAATCGTCATAAGCCAACAACGTGGAGCTGGTTTTCAAGACCAGAAGTGAACATTTACCACGAGGGAAGAGAGTTCCCCCACCCAGGGCTCCACTGGCCAGACTGCTAGCCTTGGCTGATGCTGACCCGCCCCTGGTCACTCCAGAGGTAATCTCATCATCAGCCTATTTAAAGTCCCCACTGCAGGGGCACAGCCTTCCCTATGGATGGAATAGGACACTAAACCGTTACCCACCACGCAGGCCCAGCGCGGATTGGTGGCTAACGCAAGTTCGGATCTAGCTTTGGCGCCAGGGGGGGTCATATAGTCGTGGTATATTAAATATTGAAAGTACTTAAATAAAATCCCCCTGGGTTTGGTCCATCTGTACCCAGCCCAGGGGAAGGGTGGTTATGACCTCCATGACCCCCCCCCCCCCTCCTGCTTACAGCTACAGCTTACAGCAGACTAACAGCTTAACGTGCATTCCGAAGCATGGAGGTGCTCAAGATAATAAATTTTAGGTCGCCCATCCAATGGCCTAACATTGGGAAAGTTGCTTAACTTTCACGATCGCAGGCCAAGTGTGCTAACCACCTGCGCTATCAAGCTCCTCATCATAAAAACCTACAAATTTTGGGGACAATTATAGGTTGCCAGGGAACAGACAATACTTGTAGATGAATATAGACGAGTTCCACCATCAACGATTCCACTGGTCGGCTGGTTTTAGCTGATACTGATCTGTCCCCGTTCACTCCAGAGGTAATAAGTCTTTCATCATCATCGCCTATAAATGTTGAGGACACTTATAGGCTGTCGAGGAACAGATCTTAATTAAAGATAATACAGGACGATGAGGGTAGTGCCACCATCAAGGATTCCACTCGCTGGGCTCCTGACTTAAGCTGATGCTCTTTGTTGCGAAGTAATATTTGAGTCGTATAGTATCAAAGGCTTTTTATAATTGACATTTCACTACGATTTGTAGATGAATATCAATTATAAAAATCCTCCCTTAAAGACGAGACTAAACAGTTTTTTTTTTTATTTGCCAAATATTTGGTTCGCCCTACTTTGCCGCCTTTGATACTATACGACTCATTTCTTTATAATGAAATTTTACGAACAAGCATTATATAACAGCCATCTTCAGTCCCTTCAACAGTATTCATACATTAATATCAACAATTTCTCTGTCCATATCTTTGCTTTTAACATATAAAGAAATTGCTTTAGGAGGAACCCAGCACCCCACAGAGCAGTAGGTCCCGGGAAGACTTGTCATCTATCCCGGTGTCGTGGGAGGAATACTTCAGCGGCGAGGTTCTAGACCGGGATATAGGCAGGCCAAAGCTCATAGAAACCAAAGTGCAGAAGTTCAAAGCTACGTTGTGGTTGTGCGAAGACTACCCGTTAGAGGTGAGTAAGCTGATAGCTTTGCTATCATATATTACTAGCAAACCAGTGAACCAAATGTTCACCAAAACCTGATTTTTTTTAAAAAAAGAAAATGTATTTAATTAATTGAGAACTTCGGAGATTTTGTGTGGTTTCGTTTGAAATTCGTGATTTCTCGAAAACCGGAAGTGCTACGTTACTCAAATCCGGTTTGTAGTCTTATCAGACTATTCTTAACTTATAAATATTCTCTTTATCTATCTCTTACGGTTTGGCCGCTGAAACAGCACCACAGACAGACGGACGGACTTGTCTAATAGATAAGAGATCATTCCGTTTATTTCAGAAGCCATAGAAACGCATTCGTTACTGGCCTATATCTTCATTTGATTTACCAATTTGAAGAAATTTACCTATTGCCTATATACTTATAGGTATCTTGTATTGTAGGAAAGGCAACAGAAAATAGTTAATTTCACAAACAGACTTAACAGCTTCATCTTGCTCGATAAATATACAAGATTTACCATCTATATATTTAGAATAAACATCACACTTGTCTTATAAATGAGAAAGTTTGTGAGTGTGTATGTTTGTTACTTCTTCACGTCTAAACGGCTGGAGCGATTTAAATAAAATTTGGTATGGAGTTAGCTTACACCCTGGATTCACACATAGGCTACGTTTTACTGCGGGAAAATATCCATAATAAACCGCGGGTAACACCGCGGAGTACAGTTAGTTCATCATATTCTTTTTCAACAACTTTATCTTTAAGAGAGGTAGGAGGAGCGCCCGTCTGGGGATGTAACCTCCAACTTACAGAAGACATTATCATCATCAGCCTATTAATGTCCCCACTGCTGGGGAACAGGCCTTCCCTATGCATGGAATAGGGAGACTGGGCCATGACCCACCACGCGGGCCCAGTGCAGACCCACCAAAGTGCTGACGACTGCAGGTACAGCCGGGAACAACGGCTTAACGTCCCTTCGGAAGCACGGAGGAGCTCGAGATGGTAAATTTTTGGTCACCCATTCAATGACCGACTACTGAGAAAGCTGCTTGACTTCAAAGATCGCAGCCGAACGCGCTTACCACTTGCGCCATCGAGCTCTTACAGAAGACTACTATAAAATAAAACTGAAAATAATATAATCAAATCACAACGTTTTGTTGGAAATCGTTATCCAAATTAATCCCAAGTTACGTCACGTTACTGTAGTTTCATATCCGCGCCCTAAAAATATATACTACATTTGGTAGATAAGCTCGTCGCTACACACGCACATATTGACTGTTTTCAAACAATCTGACATTATTTTTTAGCGTGTTTTATTTATTTCTATAACTAGGGCTGTATATAATCAAATACCCAACCCTTCCTTTGCAGTTACAAGAACAAATAATGCCGATCCTTGACCTAATGGCCGCCATTTCATCACCGCACTTCGTCAAATTAAAAGACTTTGTGCAAATGCAGTTACCCGCCGGCTTCCCAGTAAAGATAGGTGAGTTTGAGACAATTACGTATAATAAAAAAATCTTTGTTTTTCTTCTACATTAAAGTTAAGTCAGTCTAAGAAGACCCACACCACATGGTGTGGGTCTTCTAGTCACACTAACTCATGGTCATATAGTCGTGGACAAGTCACAGTGGGTACAGATTGTGAAGTGGGTACAGATGGACCCAGCCCAGGGGGGGGGGGGGTAATGACCCCTATGAGCCCCCCCCTCTGGATCCGCCCTTGCCTGTAATAGAAGAAGACCGCTCCTTCATTCCGGTCTTCATAAATAATAATACAACAAAAAATAATTTTAAATATCAAGGGGTTAATTTATATACTATATCATTATTATTAGCTAACCATATGTACTTTATATATATAATATGTAGACTGGTTATACGCCAACATTATAGCATTTTAAAATGGCACAAGTAGCCCCAACTTCCCTTGGCAACAGCCGCCAATAGAGTGCAGTAAAGTTGTCTCTTTCACTCTCATGCATAAACCAGATTACATCTCGCTCTTAAGCCTCCACGTGTCAACGGTGTCAGCAACTGTCAAAATAAGTAATTACAACACATTTTTACATTTATTATGAAATGACTCGTTTTTCTTGTTTCTAATAGTTTGAACTTTTTTACACAGGATTCTTTTTTCAGACAAAAAGCTCTTTGCGTGTTTTAGATATAAAAACACAGAGAGCTTTATGTAACGAAAACGCTGCGTTTACGCTATTCGCTGTCCGTCAGCGTAATAAGGCATTTGTAATGTTGGAAATAAAATTCACAATCTATTAAGAACTTTTTACATAAAACAACTTATGTATTTATCATTTTCTATACCTTACCCCAAAACAATACCTGTGCCTAGTTTGGAGTGTGTGTGTTACAAATATTTATTACTAGCGGCCGCCCGCGGCTTCGTACGCGTTGAGTTAGAAATAAAGGTTCACAGCTCATCCCCCGTATGTGAGAGCGTGATAATATGTAGCCTATATGTTGACCCGACTTCTTAATAATATTCGTGCCAAATTTGAAGTAAATCCATGCAGTACTTTTTGAATTTATCCCGGACATACATACAGACAAACAGACAAAAATTCTAAAAACTACAGTTTTGGCTTCGGTGTCGATTGAAGATCACACCCCAAGTATTCTTTTAAAAAAATATTCAATGTACAGTATTGACTTTCCTACCATTTTTTATATGTACAGATTATAATGATTACATTTTGATTTCCAGAGATCCCGCTATTCCACGTGCTAAACGCTCGCATAACATTCGGTAATATATTCGCGACCGAATCCCCCGTGCCCCACATAGAGTGCATACAAGAAGGCGAACGTTTGTCCTGCGTTATTGACGACGCTTGCTTCAACTTGGGGGCGAGATATAGGGATCTTACAGCCCCCGACCACCCTTGTATGGACGACGATGAAGGATTATTACAATATGCCATACAACAGAGCCTCATGGACGCGGGATCCAGTGACGACCAGGTGAGTTCATTATATGACAGACAGACAGACGTATGGACGATGATAAAGGATTATTACAATATGCCATACAACAGAGCCTCATGGACGCGGCATCCAGTGACGACCAGGTGAGTTCATTATATGACAGACAGACAGACGTATGGACGATGATAAAGGATTATTACAATATGCCATACAACAGAGCCTCATGGACGCGGCATCCAGTGACGACCAGGTGAGTTCATTATATGACAGACAGACAGACGTATGGACGATGATAAAGGATTATTACAATATGCCATACAACAGAGCCTCATGGACGCGGGATCCAGTGACGACCAGGTGAGTTCATTATATGACAGACAGACAGACGTATGGACGATGATAAAGGATTATTACAATATGCCATACAACAGAGCCTCATGGACGCGGGATCCAGTGACGACCAGGTGAGTTCATTATATGACAGACAGACAGACGTATGGACGATGATGAAAGATTATTACAATATGCAATACAACAGAGCCTCATGGACGCGGGATCCAGTGACGACCAGGTGAGTTCATTATATGACAGACAGACAGACGTATGGACGATGATGAAGGATTTTAACACGCTATACAACAGAGCCTTATGGACGCGGGATCCAGTGACGACCAGGTGAGTTCATTATATGACAGACAGACAGACGTATGGACGATGATAAAGGATTATTACAATATGCCATACAACAGAGCCTTATGGACGCGGGATCCAGTGACGACCAGGTGAGTTCACTATATGATAGACAGACAGACGTATTGACGATGATAAAGGATTATTTCAATATGCCATACAACAGAGCCTTATGGACGCGGGATCCAGTGACGACCAGGTGAGTTCACTATAGACAGACAGACGTATGGACGATGATAAAAGATTATTACAAATTGCCATACAACAGAGCCTTATGGACGCGGGATCCAGTGACGACCAAATGAGAACTTTTAACTTTATCTTTAAAATGGGAAGAAAACTGCCAATTTATCCCGCTAGAGGCGCAGGTGTTGAATATCCCTTAAAAACAAAACCATGGAGGTTAGAGATAAGGAGAACGGTGGCTGTAGAAAATAGTGTCCCAGGAATATGGACAAAATAAGTGAGGCGCTGCGATCGCTAAGTTGTCTCAATAAAAGCGGGCTCATTTGAAATGACCAATGCCGCGAAGAAAATTTGTACAATATTCAACTAACTTCATCTACTTGTACTCAGAAACAGCTAACTTCACAGATACTACTTACCGACGGCAGCGCGGCTGGTGGCTGAAAAATGAACTATAAATTCTACAAATTTTCAGGGACAGGCGGGTTAATGCTTTAGTACGCAGCGATCGTTCTCTTTCTCTCTTACCTCCATGAAAGTAACACTCAGAGGGTAGGTTTTGAACGCAGCCTTGAAGTGACAGGTGTTATGTCATAAATGGCCAAAGCGCCATCTGTAATGAGCTTTGCGTTTTCTTCCCCATTTGCAGTCTTTGAAAAGAATAATTAATTTGTAAGTTCGTTAATTATTTTTAAGATAATTTGTACACTTGATTAGCAAATAAATATTTCAATTTGATACAAAGATAATATAACTAGAAAAAAATCCACGCGAACCAGCCAGCAGACGGAACTCGAATCCGCACCCTTCGCTATTCATCCATCATTCATCAGTTTTTTTTTTGCTATTTTTTAAGTCATTTCCTCCTTTTGAGTAGTTATTCATTTTAAACACTTAACACTTGAAAAACAAGCAATAAATAAGCACTACTAAAAAACGGAAAAACGGTAATTTTAAGCGAGCGCGGCCACCGCGGGTCAACGACCGCGCCCGCCCGCTGTTGAGTGAGTTACACAGAGCTCAGCTGACGCGACCCCTTTGATTCCACACAATACTATAAAATTTTTTTAGATGCTATTGCAAAAAAAAATCCAAAAAATCAGGCAATCTCTATACACATAACCCAATAATCCCACAAAGTTTCACTAAAACATTCATCATCATCAACAGCCTATCCTAGTCCACTGCTGGACATAGGCCTCTCCAATTGCACGCCACTCAGATCGATCTTGGGCTACTCGCATCCAGCTCCTGCCAGCCACCCTGCGCAAATCGTCACTCCATCGTGCCTGCACTACGTTTGCCTAGACGCGGTCTCCACGCCAGAACTCTTCTACCCCAACGGTTATCGGTTCTTCGGCAATTATGGCCAGCCCTCTGCCACTTCAACTTGCTAATCCGGTGGACTATATCGATGACTCTGGTTCTCTGTCGGATTACCTCATTTCTGATGCGATCCTTCAGATAACCGCCGAGCATAGCCCTTTCCATAGCGCGCTGAGCGACTTTGAAATTAGATTTCCGTTATATATGTTTACTAGCGGCCCGCCCTCGCTTCGCTTCGGTGTAGAGCTGTAGTGTAGACTACAGTTTTTGTTCTCAGGCTTGTATTATACACAGTGACATTCATCTATGATTCTTCTTATACCTGCATGCAAAGTCTCAGCCCGATCGGTTTAAAATTGACAAAGTTGCATACAAACTTTCATTCCCTATTTTCCCTTGGAGGTAGAATTGATCAAAATCCTTTCTTAGCGGACGCCTACGTCATAACATCTACCTGCATGCCAAATTTCAGCCCAATCCGTCCAGTAGTTTGGGCTGTGCGTTGATAGATCACTATGTCAGTCAGTCACCTTTGAGTTTTATATATATATAGATTAAAGTGCTAATGATATCGTTTTCCCATACAGGTAGACGTATGGGAAGCGCTAAGAGGCGCTCGGCCAGTGTCTCCGCCGGCCAGACCTCACCTGTTCGAACACGACGAGAGGCAGCTGCAAAGGTCAGTATTATCTACAAATACAAAGCGATTTATTTCCATATCTTACCCGACAATATAAAATGTATACATATTTCCCTGAGGAGCTCGATAGCGCGGATGGTTAGCGCGCTCGGCTGCGATCGTTGAAGTTAAGCAACTTTCGCAGTGATCGGTCATTGGATGGGTGACCAATCTTCTATCTCGAGTTCCTCAGTGTAATCTTCTATCTCGAGTTCTTCCGTGCTTCGGAAGGCACGTTAAGCCGTTGGTCCCGGATGCATCTGCAGTCGTTAGCACCCGCCAATCCGCACTGGGCCCGCGTGATGGGTCATTGCCCAATCTTCCTATTCCGTCCTTAGGGAAGGCCTGTGCCCCAGCAGTGAGGACATTAATAGGCCGATGATGATGATGACATATTTCCCTTGGTCACATCATAACATTTTTTTTATCTTTTTTCTTGGCTCGTACGATTTGTACATTGCCAGTGACAATTAAAACACACCATAACTTGTAAACTACTACTTACCGATTTAGTCCATATTTTTTTTAAGTTTTGCAATACTTTGGAGAAGGTTCTTACGGGGAAACATTTTAAGAAGATTGCGCTTGTTAATTGCGTGTGGAACCTATAATATTGAAGAAGTATTTTATTTTACTAATACATAATAAGGAAAACCAAATTTGGCAAAGAAATATAATATTTTTGTTTTTTTTTCTTTCTGTATAGACTTATATCCTTGTCGTTGCGCTGGAAAAAATTCAGTACACTTATTTTTCTAATATTAATAAAATATCAATCAGGGTATGTTTCCACTGTTCACAGAAAATCTCCATTTTTTGGCAGACGTAGTATATTTTAGCTAAATATAATTATATATTATATCACATACTAGCGTGGTGTTTTGCATAGTTTTAACCGTTAATTTTATCAGCGTCGAGAGCTAGATTTTATTATGTTGATAATTATTTATACTGATTTTTTTTATTTTCTTAAAATTTTTGAGAGTCACAATAATAATTATATTTTGCTAGCACTTTTTATAAAAAAGTTTAAGATAAAGATATTTCTTGAACAAATGTGTGAATAATCAAAGGATAAAATAGTAATGCTATTCAACAAATTGTTTTCTACAAAATATACAATATCCATATGATGTACATGGATAGAAATGGGCTTTTAATATTGTAGTAGGGAAAACCCAAGTAGGGAATTTGGGATTTACCAACAGAGCAACCTTGCACCTTGTGAAGTATTCCCACCATATCTGAGCTCTAAAGAGACAAACGTCTAGGGCAGCAAAAAAAATTGACAATCGGCCATGTCCTTTGGTCGCGTCCAAATCGTCAGTACTTTTGAATAGGAGCTACTGGAGCGTTCACGTAACGTTACTGATGACGGAAAAATATTAATCTGCCAGTTTGCATGGTCTGGAGTTGCCGTACGAAGGGATACAAAATAATCCACTGTGTCAGACATTGAGAAGGGATATTACGTGAATCCTCCAGTACCTCCTATTCAAAAGACTGACGATTTGGACACAACTAACAGTGTTGGCCTCTTGTTGAATTTTTTTTGCTGCTCTAGACGTTCGGCTCTACAGATCAGTCCTTTTGCAATATATCAATAGTAAACATTGGTGCCGATTCTTTCGTGATTCCCTAAACTTAAAACTAAATTTAACATCGAGTCTCTCCTTTTCATTCTGTATAGAGAATGACAAGGACACACACTGCTGTCAAATTTAAGTTTAGGTTTAGAGATTCATGTCAGAATCGACACCATTATCCACGCATGTAGTCACCCGTAGATCTTACCCAGTAATAACAGGCTATCACAATAATAATCGTAACTTCGTAAGTAGCGGGTAGTAACAATGCTAGTACGTACAGAGCGATAGAGGCGTCGCTCGCGTCGCTGTCACTCGCCACCCCCACCACTCCCCTCGAAGGGGACCGGATGAAGGGAGTGGGGGTAGAAGAAGAAGACGTAGAAGGGGAGTGCGATGAAGAATTGCGGCAAGCTTTGATGCTGTCTGCGAGGGAACACGCAGCCAGGGACGAGCAGATGGAAGCGGAACAAAGGGCTCTGGATGAAGCCCTTCGTTTGTCGCTATTAGAGAAATAACAGGTGAGCATTCTATTGAAGCGATTTTGCATTAAAGTCTGCTTGCATTGTATTGAACAAAGCATGCTGTCTGCGAGGGAACATGCATCCTTATTTCCCCCCTCAACTCCCGTTCGCCTCGCCCGAACACACTTTTCGTAACGCGTAACGCATTCGTCAGCTTACCCCACAAGTCAAGGGTGCGCAAAGACGTTTCACTTCAAAAAAATCACTCGGGTCGTTTCTACCCTTACTCCTTCCCCTTACTGTAGAGCCCCGTGGAGAGAGCGTGGAGATTTTTTTACTAAAACAAAGTTCTAATTACGTAACAATAACAAATGGATAATGAAACATATATAATATATTTTGCCGACCTCCGTGGCCGAGTGGTTTATACGCCGGGTTTCATGGTGTCGCCGACTCGAGAGGTCCCGGGTTCGAATCTCGGTGGGGGCAAATGTTTGATGAATACGACCATTTGTACTCCAGTCGTGGATGTTTAATATGTATTCCTATATAAATATACTTATATATGTATTCTATCCGTTACTCTAGTATCCCATAACACAAGCCTTACAGTGCTTACTTTGAGGCCTGGCTAATTGGTGTGAGTGTTGGTAATATTATTATTATTATTATATTCATTATTTTGTGTTATAATAACGAAAAACGAGTCAAAAAGTAATACTATTCAGAATTATTGATTCATAATGGGGAAGAAAACACAAAGCTTATAACAGAGGGCGCTTTGGCCGTTTGGCCCGTAACAAGAAACCTGTCACTTAGGCTGCGTTCTAAACCTACGCTCTGAGAACCTAACGTTGCAATTTTGACATAAAATCTATGGAAACTTATGTCACATTTGACATTTGTTGTATCTGGAGCTTATGTTTGGAGCGCAATCCAAGTGTAACTGTATATGAATCTTTCAGTTTTTCTTGTGACTTTGACAGCTGTCTCGATTTGTTCTTAAGGGCTATTCGACACCTGCTCCTCTGGCAGGATAAATTGGCAGTTTCATTCATTATTAAAGGAAGATAACTCGTAATTTCAGATCTCATGCAACTGAGAAGCGTCCACCAAAAGAAGACTTACGCCTAATCTTAATTATATACACTAACTATAATAGTTGAATTTTATACGTTTACTTAACCTAAAAATATTTATTCTACGTTAAATATTGTAACTTTAGGGTCGCTGTGAGAGATTAAACCCTATTACCGAGAAATAAATAATGTATTTGTTAAATGATAGTTCTCGTTGAAATGAATCGTCGTCTGCGTATTTCAAAAATTTGTCCACTTATCTTTATACAAATCCAAGTATGAATGCAATAATGTTCGTATATACGAATTATGTACATATATTTCTGTACAAATTACCTTGACAAGCAAAATATTTATCTAAATCATTGTTAAAGCAATCAATTTATGACTATTAAAAAAAAAAACACTATTTTATTTTAATAGTGATGTTAGAATTAAAATTTATAAGAAATATAAAATGAGCTTTATTTAACGTTACTTTTGGTGGAATTTTCAGTGTTTTATTGAAAGATGTGATTCTGTTACCCCTAGTTATGGACTGA